>CAHIKZ030004400.1:125000-187500 GCA_903632075.3 Acanthosepion pharaonis
GACATTCACACACTCACGCACACACATATATATATATTTATGTATATATATATATATATATGTATATATATATATATATATATATATGTATATATATTTATATATATATATATATATATATATATATATATATATATATATATATATATAAATATATATATATATATATATATATATATATATATATATATATATATATATATATATATATATATATATATATATATATATATATATATATATATATATATATATATATATATATTATAATTGTTTTCTTTTAAAAATATGATTTTAAAAAAAAGCAAATAATTATAATATTATGCTCTACTGTTTGTATCGAGCAATGTTTTTTGAAAATAAAATTAATTGCTTAGAAAACCGGATTATAAATCTTATTATTTTAATATATATATATATATATATATATATATATATATATATATATATATATATATATTATAAATTAATTGATATAAAATATGTTTTTCGTTACACAGTTCTAACTGTGTTTCAAAAATGGAAGCTGAAAGCTCGAATTTAATTTTGTAATTAAATTAAAGACATTAGTTCCATTTCATCCTCAGGCGAATTTTGGAGTAACTTTTAAAATTACTGGGTTTTAAAGACACAGCAAAAATCATAATTCAAGTTTCCAAGGATACAGAGAAATCCAATTCAACCAGACAAGAGGTGTTTGCGTGTTCAATATTGCTGTATTTAGATGTATCAGTTATTAGTTACGTTTTGGTAGGGATAGGGATTTTCAGCTTCCATTTTTGAAACATGGTTAGAACTATAGCGAAAAAAACATATTTTAAATCAATTAATTTATAATATAAATGCTCTGTAAATTTACATTGAGCACTATTTTGTAAAAATAAAACTATCTATAAGAACACCGGATTATATATCTCACTGTTCTTTCTTTATATATATATATATATATATATATATATATATATATATATATATATATACTATTTACGCAGACTGTTGTTCGCATCTTTGTTGCCATATTAACGATGTTTCGACCCTTGTACACCCCGGCTTTCTTGAAGTGATTGGAATTGGAACCAGCCAAGCATAGACACGAATCCAATATAGGAATTAGTAATATAGAATGCTAAAGAAAAGCAGTAATAATAAATTGTAATATTGTTACTGAGACATTATTGTATTTAAATCTCAGGATTTCACACACACATGACCCAGTGGATAATGGCGTTTCTTGAATCAAGTGACTTGACCCAAAGAGTTGTGAGTTCAATACATGGCTACAGCAGAGGTGAACAAAAAATCATTGAGATTTGAGTTAAAAGGGAAATAACTACTACGGTGATATCGAGAAGGGACATGACACGTGGAACTAGAACAATATACCCGCGTGAACGAAATAAAGTGTTTGATTCGAAATTCCAATCACTTAAAGAAAGCTGGAGCGTGAATATGGCAAAAATGATGAAGACAATAGTCCGAACAATGTAAATAATTCCAATACCGCATATATATATATATATATATATATATATATATATATATATATATATATATGGAGAGAGAGGTGGAGTAGTGGGTAGCGGGTTCCAATTTCAGTTTAATCTATTACATTCACTTTCGTGCTAAAAACCTTGGGAAATGTATGAATCTTCTTCTTCTCCCTCCAGCTATGGGTAATTAGCAGGACACACTGGTCTAGAAAAAGGACAGCTCTGAATTCAAAAAAGAAGCCAAGTTGTCTTGGGACTTTGAAACACTGCATTCAGCCCTTGCAGCTCTGTATTGAGCCCTTCAAAAAGTGTTTTTGGTCCTACACAAATAATCAAATCAAATCATGTGCTGTTGCATGGCTGTCAGTTCCTAGGAACTGAGTTGCTGATCCTCATATATGTGATATATATATATATATATATATATATATATATATATATATATATATATATATGTATATGTAAGTTTGAAGAATTTGGTAAAACGAATTGGTAAATCCAAGGAGGATGAAATCCTGAGAGCTCAATGTGAAGAACAGAGCTAATATTTAAGTGTCTGTTGTTCATTTATATATATATATATATATATATATATATATATATATATATATATATATAACACTACGTCTACTGTCGTCGTTCACAAAATTTGTCCTAAGAGCAGATTGTTTTAAAACTCCCGTCTTGGTCAGTAAATATTTCTACAATTCAAATGATTGTCAACTCCGGTTTCCAGCGAAGTAAAATTATTCTCATTCATTAAGGGAAATTCTTAGGCTCAAAATCCATGATAATCCGAAGCTGCATCGTCAATGACTACGGTGGACATAGTAGTATAACTTATTCAAAGGGCTACAAACCTCAACAATCAACCAGTAAAGGGGAGGGAAACTCTTAATGAGAAGATGCGGCAGTTAATTGCAAAAGATTTTCCTTGTTGTGACATTCGAAGATTGGTACGGGAGTCCGAATTGAAAGATGTCCTGTTAGGTACAGAATTACTTTAAGTAACATTTGATGGAAAAAAAAAATATTGGAAAATCACTGCTGGTCATTAACAAAAAAAGAAAGAATGCATATTGAAATATTCGATGTTATATTAGTGTAAACAACAATCCAACCAGGAAAAGCATCAAGTGTGAAAAATGGTACGTAGGAATCGGATGAAGTGGTAAGACCGAAAGTGAACAGGTTTTACATCATATGTTACACCCAGCTTTAGTTACTTCGGGTCGGTGTAATGGTTAGCAAGCGGCCTTGTGCCACAGATACGCTTAGGAAAATCACTATATGTTGTGGTTAGGCGGACGAAAAGTTTTTTTTTTTCGTGTGAGTTTCGAATCCTCGTCGTCAGAATGTTGTGGAGTATTTTTCACAGTGGAGGCTTGTATTTCTAATAAGTCGTCCTAAATTAGGTCCGACGTACAAAACGTTAGAAACTTGGAAAATAAGAGTAAATGACACAGCAAATTTAGTTGTGATGGTTGGTACTTCAAATGTCCGAATCTCGACTGACGCGCTCAACACCATTCAGTATTTATCGTTCCACCCACGAGGACCGAATATGGCACAAGGCCGGTTTTAATGTGGGGATCCCCGAGCCCGTAGGCTCGGCCAAAAATATAGCTTTTGAACCCGCCTAGACGGGTTCAGGCCCTGTCTACCTCCCCGGACGAAATATTGCACTTCGGCAAAGCCTCGTCTGGGTCCTTCTCTGCTAACGCAGAGAGTTCGACAGAAGGCGGGCGCAGTCAGAGACCGCTCAACACATTTCAGTATTTATCTTTCCACCCCGAGGACCGAATATGGCACAAGGCCGGTTTTAATGTGGGTATCCACGAACCCCCGGGTTAGGCCCGGCCAAAATATAGGCTTTGAACCCGTCTAGACGGGTTTCGACAGGCCAGTCAGAGACCGCTCAACACCGGGTATTTAACGTTCCACCCACGAGGGACCCCGGACGAAACATTGACGAAACATTCTTCGGCAAAGCCTCGTCCGGGTCCTTCTCTGCTAACGCAGAGAGTTCGACGAAGGTGGGCGCAGTCAGAGACCGCTCAACACCGTTCAGTATTTAACGTTCCACCCACGAGGACCGAATATGGCACAAGGCCGGTTTTTAATGTGGGTATCCCCGAGCCCGTAGGCCCGGCCAAAATATAGGCTTTGAACCCGCCTACACGGGTTCAGGCCTATCTACCTCCCCGGACGAAACATTGCACTTCGGCAAAGCCTCGTCCGGGTCCTTCTCTGCTAACGCAGAGAGTTCGACAGAAGGTGGGCGCAGTCAGAGACCGCTCAACACCGTTCAGTATTTATCGTTCCACCCACGATGACCGAATATGGCACAAGGCCGGTTTTAATGTGGGTATCCCCGAGTCCGTAGGCTCGGCCAAAAAATATAGGCTTTGAACCGGCCTAGACGGGTTCAGGCCCTGTCTACCTCCCCGGACGAAACATTGCACTTCGGCAAAGCCTCGTCCGGGTCCTTCTCTGCTAACGCAGAGAGTTCGACAGAAGGCGGGCGCAGTCAGAGACCGCTCAACACCGTTCAGTATTTATCGTTCCACCCACGAGGACCAAATATGGAACAAGGCCGGTTTTAAAGTGGGTATCCCCGAGCCCGTAGGCTCGGCCAAAAATATAGGCTTTGAACCCGCCTAGACGGGTTCAGGCCCTATCTACCTCCCGGACGAAACATTGCACTTCGGCAAAGCCTCGTCCGGGTCCGTCTCTGCTAACGCAGAGAGTTCGACAGAAGGCGGGCGCAGTCAGAGACCGCTCAACACCGTTCAGTATTTATCGTTCCACCCACGAGGACCAAATATGGCACAAGGCCGGTTTTAAAGTGGGTATCCCCGAGCCCGTAGGCCCGGCCAAAAATATAGGCTTTGAACCCGCCTAGACGGGTTCAGGCCCTGTCTACCTCCCCGGACGAAACATTGCACTTCGGCAAAGCCTCGTCCGGGTCCTTCTCTGCTAACGCAGAGAGTTCGACAGAAGGCGGGCGCAGTCAGAGACCGCTCAACACCGTTCAGTATTTATCGTTCCACCCCGAGGACCAAATATGGCACAAGGCCGGTTTTAAAGTGGGTATCCCTGAGCCCGTAGGCCCGGCCAAAAAATATAGGCTTTGAACCCGCCTAGACGGGTTCAGGCCCTGTCTACCTCCCGGACGAAACATTGCACTTCGGCAAAGCCTCGTCCGGGTCCTCCTCTCTGCTAACGCAGAGAGTTCGACAGAAGGCGGGCGCAGTCATAGACCGCTCAACACCGTTCAGTATTTATCGTTCCACCCACGAGGACCGAATATGGCACAAGGCCGGTTTTAATGTGGGTATCCCCGAGCCCGTAGGCCCGGCCAAAAATATAGTCTTTGAACCCGCCTACACGGGTTCAGGCCCTATCTACCTCCCGGACGAAACATTGCACTTCGGCAAAGCCTCGTCCGGGTGTCCGTTCGAGGACTAACGCAGAGAGTTCGACAGAAGGCGGCGCAGTCAGAGACCGCTCAACACCGTTCAGTATTTATCGTTCCACCACGAGGACCGAATATGGCACAAGGCCGGTTTTAATGTGGGTATCCCCGAGCCCGTAGGCTCGGCCAAAATATAGGCTTTGAACCCGCCTAGACGGGTTTCAGGCCCCTGTCTACCTCCCGGACGAAACATTGCACTTCGGCAAAGCCTCGTCCGGGTCCTTCTTCTACTAACGCAGAGAGTTCGACAGAAGGGGGGCGCAGTCGAGACCGCTCAACACCGTTTAGTATTTATCGTTCCACCCACGAGGACCGAATATGGCACAAGGCCGGTTTTAAGTGGGTATCCAAGAGTCCGTAGGCCCGGCCAAAATATAGGCTTTGAACCCGCCTAGACGGGTTCAGGCCCTAGGTTCTACCTCCCCGGACGAAACATTGCACTTCGGCAAAGCCTCGTCGGGTCCTCTTCTGCTAACGCAGAGAGTTCGACAGAAGCGGGCGCAGTCAGAGACCGCTCAACACCGTTCAGTATTTATCTTTCCACCCACGATGACCGAATATGGCACAAGGCCGGTTTTAATGTGGGTATCCCCGGAGCCCGTAGGCCCGGCCAAAAATATAGGCTTTGAACCCGCCTAGACGGGTTCAGGCCCCGTCTACCTCCCCGGACGAAACATTGCACTTCGGCAAAGCCTCGTCGGGTCCTTCTTCGCTAACGCAGAGAGTTCGACAGAAGGGGCGCAGTCAGAGACCGCTCAACACCGTTCAGTATTTATCGTTCCACCCACGAGGACCAAATATGGCACAAGGCCGGTTTTAAAGTGGGTATCCCCGAGTCCGTAGGCCCGGCCAAAATATAGGCTTTGAACCCGCCTAGACGGGTTCAGGCCCCCTCTACCCTCCCGGACGAAACATTGCACTTCGGCAAAGCCTCGTCCGGGTCTTCTTCTGCTAACGCAGAGAGTTCGACGAAGGCGGGCGCAGTCAGAGACCGCTCAACACCGTTCAGTATTTATCGTTCCACCCCGAGGACCGAATATGGCACAAGGCCGGTTTTAATGTGGGTATCCCCGAGCCCGTAGGCCCGGCCAAAAATATAGCCTTTGAACCGGCCTAGACGGGTTCAGGCCCTGTCTACCGCCCCGGACGAAACATTGCACTTCGGCAAAGCCTCGTCCGGGTCCTTCTCTGCTAACGCAGAGAGTTCGACAGAAGGCGGGCGCAGTCATAGACCGCTCAACACCGTTTAGTATTTATCGTTCCACCCACGAGGACCGAATATGGCACAAGGCCGGTTTTAATGTGGGTATCCCCGAGCCCGTAGAACCGGCCAAAAATATAGGCTTTGAACCCGCCTAGACGGGATCAGGCCCTGTCTACCTCCCCGGAAGAAACATTGCACTTCGGCAAAGTCTCGTCCGGGTCCTTCTCTGCTAACGCAGAGAGTTCGACAGAAGGCGGGCGCAGTCAGAGACCGCTCAACACCGTTCAGTATTTATCGTTCCACCCACGAGGACCGAATATGGCACAAGGCCGGTTTTAATGTGGGTATCCAAGAGCCCGTAGGCCCGGCCAAAAATATAGTCTTTGAACCCGCCTACACGGGTTCAGGCCCTGTCTACCTCCCCGGACGAAACATTGCACTTCGGCAAAGCTTCGTCCGGGTCCTTCTGCTAACGCAGAGAGTTCGACAGAAGGCGGGCGCAGTCGAGACCGCTCAACACCGTTTAGTATTTATCTTTCCACCCACGAGGACCGAATATGGCACAAGGCCGGTTTTAATGTGGGTATCCCCGAGCTCGTAGAACCGGCCAAAATATAGGCTTTGAACCCGCCTAGACGGGATCAGGCCCTGTCTACCTCCCCGGAAGAAACATTGCACTTCGGCAAAGCCTCGTCGGGTCCTTCTCTGCTAACGCAGAGAGTTCGACGAAGGCAGGCGCAGTCAGAGACCGCTCAACACCGTTCAGTATTTATCATTCCACCCACGAGGACCGAATATGGCACAAGGCCGGTTTTAATGTGGGTATCCGGAGCCCGTAGGCCCGGCCAAAATATAGGCTTTAAAACCGCCTAGACGGGTTCAGGCCCTGTCTACCTCCCCGGACGAAACATTGCACTTCGGCAAAGCTTCGTCCGGGTCCTTCTCTGCTAACGCAGAGAGTTCGACAGAAGGTGGGCGCAGTCAGAGACCGCTCAACACCGTTCAGTATTTATCTTTCCACCACGATGACCGAATATGGCACAAGGCCGGTTTTAATGTGGGTATCCACGAACTCGTAGGCCCGGCCAAAAATATAGGCTTTGCACCCGCCTAGACGGGTTCAGGCCCTGTCTACCTCCCCGGACGAAACATTGCACTTCGGCAAAGCCTCGTCCGGGTCCTTCTCTGCTAACGCAGAGTGTTCGACAGAAGGCGGGCGAAGTCAGAGACCGCTCAACACCGTTTAGTATTTATCTTTCCACCCACGAGGACCGAATATGCACAAGGCCGGTTTTAATGTGGGTATCCCCGAGCCCGTAGGCCCGGCCAAAAATATAGGCTTTGAACCCGCCTAGACTGGTTCAGGCCCTGTCTACCTCCCCGGACGAAAAAATTGCACTTCGGCAAAGCCTCGTCCGGGTCCTTCTCTGCTAACGCAGAGAGTTCGACAGAAGGCGTGCGCAGTCAGAGACCGCTCAACACCGTTCAGTATTTATCGTTCCACCCACGAGGACCGAATATGGAACAAGGCCGGTTTTAATGTGGGTATCCCCGAGCCCGTAGGCCCGGCCAAAATATAGCCTTTGAACCGGCCTAGACGGGTTTCAGGCCCTATCTACCTCCCCAGACGAAACATTGCACTTCGGCAAAGCCTCGTCGGGTCCTTCTCTGCTAACGCAGAGAGTTCGACAGAAGGCGGGCGCAGTCAGAGACCGCTCAAAACCGGTCAGTATTTATCGTTCCACCCACGAGGACCGAATATGGCACAAGGCCGGTTTTAATGTGGGTATCCCCGAGCCCGTAGGCCCGGCCAGAAATATAGGCTTTGAACCCGCCTAGACGGGTTCAGGCCCTGTCTACGTCCCCGGACGAAACATTGCACTTCGGCAAAGCCTCGTCCGGGTCCTTCTCTGCTAACGCAGAGAGTTCGACAGAAGGCGTGCGCAGTCAGAGACCGCTCAACACCGTTCAGTATTTATCTTTCCACCCACGATGACCGAATATGGCACAAGGCCGGTTTTAATGTGGGTATCCACGAGATCGTAGGCCCGGCCAAAAATATAGGCTTTGCACCCGCTTAGACGGGTTCAGGCCCTGTCTACCTCCCCGGAAGAAACATTGCACTTCGGCAAAGTTTCGTCCGGGTCCTTCTCTGCTAACGCAGAGTGTTCGACAGAAGGCGGGCGAAGTCAGAGACCGCTCAACACCGTTCAGTATTTATCTTTCCACCACGAGGACCGAATATGGCACAAGGCCGGTTTTTAATGTGGGTATCCCCGAGCCCGTAGGCCCGGCCAAAAATATAGGCTTTGAACCCGCCTAGACTGGTTCAGGCCCTGTCTACCTCCCCCGGACGAAAAAATTGCACTTCGGCAAAGCCTCGTCAGGTCCTTCTCTGCTAACGCAGAGTTCGACAGAAGACGTGCGCAGTCAGAGACCGCTCAACACCGTTCAGTATTTATCGTTCCACCCACGAGGACCGAATATGGAACAAGGCCGGTTTTAATGTGGGTATCCCCGAGCCCGTAGGCCCGGCCAAAATATAGCCTTTGAACCGGCCTAGACGGGTTCAGGCCCTATCTACCTCCCAGACGAAACATTGCACTTCGGCAAAGCCTCGTCTGGGTCCTTCTCTGCTAACGCAGAGAGTTCGACAGAAGGCGGGCGCAGACAGAGACCGCTCAAAACCGTTCAGTATTTATCGTTCCACCCACGAGGACCGAATATGGCACAAGGCCGGTTTTAATGTGGGTATCCCCGGAGCCCGTAGGCCCGGCCAAAAATATGGGCTTTGAACCCGCCTAGACAGGTTCAGGCCCTATCTACGTCCCCGGACGAAACATTGCACTTCGGCAAAGCCTCGTCGGGTACTTCTCTGCTAACGCAGAGAGTTCGACAGAAGGCGTGCGCAGTCAGAGACCGCTCAACACCGTTCAGTATTTATCGTTCCACCCACGAGGACCGAATATGGAACAAGGCCGGTTTTAATGTGGGTATCCCCGAGCCCGTAGGCCCGGCCAAAAATATAGCCTTTGAACCGGCCTAGACGGGTTCAGGCCCTCTCTACCTCCCCGGACGAAACATTGCACTTCGGCAAAGCCTCGTCCGGGTCCTTCTCTGCTAACGCAGAGAGTTCGACAGAAGGCGGGCGCAGTCATAGACCGCTCAACACCGTTTAGTATTTAACGTTCCACCCACGAGGACCGAATATGGCACAAGGCCGGTTTTAATGTGGGTATCCCTGAGCCCGTAGGCCCGGCCAAAATATAGGGCTTTGAACCCGCCTAGACGGGTTCAGGCCCTGTCTACCTCCCCGGACGAAACATTGCACTTCGGCAAAGCCTCGTCCGGGTCCTTCTCTGCTAACGCAGAGAGTTCGACAGAAGGCGGGCGCAGTCAGAGACCGCTCAAAACCGTTCAGTATTTATCGTTCCACCCACGAGGACCGAATATGGCACAAGGCCGGTTTTAATGTGGGGATCCCCGAGCCCGCAGGCCCGGTCAAATATATAGCCATTGAACTCGCCTAGACGGCTTCAGGCCCTGTCTACCTCCCCGGACGAAACATAGCACTTCGGCAAAGCCTCGTCCGGGTTCTTCTCTGCTAACGCAGAGAGTTCGACAGAAGGCGTGCGCAGTCAGAGACCGCTCAACACCGTTCAGTATTTATTGTTCCACCACGAGGACCGAATATGGCCCAAGGCCGGTGTTAATGTGGGTAACCCCTGAGCCCGTAGGCCCGGCCAAAATATAGCCTTTGAACCGGCCTAGACGGGTTCAGGCCCTATCTACCCCCCCAGACGAAACATTGCACTTCGGCAAAGCCTCGTCAGGTCCTCTGCTAACGCAGAGAGTTCGACAGAAGGCGGGCGCAGTCAGAGACCGCTCAAAACCGTTCAGTATTTATCGTTCCACCCACGAGGACCGAATATGGCACAAGGCCGGTTTTAATGTGGGTATCCCCGAGCCCGTAGGCCCGGCCAAAAATATAGGCTTTGAACCCGCCTAGACGGGTTCAGGCCCTGTCTACGTCCCCGGACGAAACATTGCACTTCGGCAAAGCCTCGTCCGGGTCCTTCTCTGCTAACGCAGAGAGTTCGACAGAAGGCGTGCGCAGTCAGAGACCGCTCAACACCGTTCAGTATTTATCGTTCCACCCACGAGGACCGAATATGTAACAAGGCCGGTTTTAATGTGGGTATCCCGAGCCCGTAGGCCCGGCCAAAAATATAGCCTTTGAACCGGCTCCAGACGGGTTCAGGCCCTCTCTACCTCCCCGGACGAAACATTGCACTTCGGCAAAGCCTCGTCCGGGTCCTTCTCTGCTAACGCAGAGAGTTCGACAGAAGGCGGGCGCAGTCATAGACCGCTCAACACCGTTTAGTATTTAACGTTCCACCCACGAGGACCGAATATGGCACAAGGCCGGTTTTAATGTGGGTATCCCCGAGCCCGTAGGCCCGGCAAAAAAATAGGCTTTGAACCCGCCTAGACGGGTTTCAGGCCCCTGTCTACCTCCCCGGACGAAACATTGCACTTCGGCAAAGCCTCGTCCGGGTCCTTCTGCTAACCAGAGTTCGACAGAAGGCGGCGCAGTCAGAGACCGCTCAAAACCGTTCAGTATTTATCGTTCCACCCACGAGGACCGAATATGGCACAAGGCCGGTTTTAATGTGGGGATCCCCGAGCCCGCAGGCCCGGTCAAATATATAGCCATTGAACCCGCCTAGACGGCTTCAGGCCCTGTCTACCTCCCGGACGAAAACATAGCACTTCGGCAAAGCCTCGTCCGGGTTCTTCTCTGCTAACGCAGAGAGTTCGACAGGAAGGCGTGCGCAGTCAGAGACCGCTCAACACCGTTCAGTATTTATTGTTCCACCCACGAGGACCGAATATGGCACAAGGCCGGTTTTAATGTGGGTAACCCCGAGCCCGTAGGCCCGGCCAAAAATATAGCCTTTGAACACGCCTACACGGGTTCAGGCCCTGTCTACCTCCCCGAACGAAACATTGCACTTCGGCAAAGCCTCGTCAGGGTCCTTCTCTGCTAACGCAGAGAGTTCGACAGAAGGCGGGCGCAGTCAGAGACCGCTCAACACCGTTCAGTATTTATCGTTCCACCCACGAGGACCGAATATGGCACAAGGCCGGTTTTAATGTTGGTATCCCCGAGCCCGTAGGCCCGGCCAAAAATATAGCCTTTGAACCCGCCTAGACGGGTTCAGGCCCTGTCTACCTCCCCGGACGAAACATTGCACTTCGGCAAAGCCTCGTCCGGGTCCTTCTCTGCTAACGCAGAGAGTTCGACAGAAGGCGGGCGCAGTCAGAGACCGCTCAACACCGTTCAGTATTTATCTTTCCACCCACGATGACCGAATATGGCACAAGGCCGGTTTTAATGTGGGTATCCCCGAGCTCGTAGGCCCGGCCAAAAATATAGGCTTTGAACCCGCCTAGACGGGTTCAGGCCCTGTCTACCTCCCCGGACGAAACATTGCACTTCGGCAAAGCCTCGTCCGGGTCCTTCTCTGCTAACGCAGAGAGTTCGACAGAAGGCGTGCGCAGTCATAGACCGCTCAACACCGTTTAGTATTTATCGTTCCACCCACGAGGACCGAATATGGCACAAGGCCGGTTTTAATGTGGGTATCACGGAGCCCGTAGGCCCGGCCAAAAATATAGGCTTTGAACCCGCCTAGACGGGTTCAGGCCCCGTCTACCTCCCGGACGAAACATTGCACTTCGGCAAAGCCTCGTCGGGTCCTTCCGCTCACGCAGAGAGTTCGACAGAAGGCGGGCGCAGTCAGAGACCGCTCAACACCGTTCAGTATTTATCTTTCCACCCACGAGGACCGAATATGGCACAAGGCCGGTTTTAATGTGGGTATCCCCGAGCCCAGGCCCGGCAAAAATATAGCCTTTGAACCCGCCTAGACTGGTTCAGGCCCCGTCTACCCCCGGACTAAAAATTGCACTTCGGCAAAGCCTCGTCGGGCCCTTCTCTGCTAACGCAGAGAGTTCGACAGAAGGCGTGCGCAGTCGAGACCGCTCAACACCGTTCAGTATTTATCGTTCCACCCACGAGGACCGAATATGGAACAAGGCCGGTTTTTAATGTGGGTATCCCTGAGCCCGTAGGCCCGGCCACAATATAGCCTTTGAACCGGCCTGACGGGTTCAGGCCCCTCTACCTCCCGGACGAAACATTGCACTTCGGCAAAGCCTCGTCCGGGTCTTTTCTGCTAACGCAGAGAGTTCGACAGAAGGCGGGCGCAGTCAGAGACCGCTCAAAACCGTTCAGGATTTATCGTTCCACCCACGAGGGACCGAATATGGCACAAGGCCGGTTTTAATGTGGGGGATCCCTGAGCCCGCAGGCCCGGTCAAAAATATAGCCATTAAACCCGCTTAGACGGGTTCAGGCCCTGTCTACCTCCCGACGAAACATTGCACTTCGGCAAAGCCTCGTCCGGGTTCTTCTCTGCTAACGCAGAGAGTTCAACAGAAGGCGTGCGCAGTCAGAGACCGCTCAACACCGTTCAGTATTTATTGTTCCACCCACGAGGAGCAAATATGGCACAAGGCCGGTTTAATGTGGGTAACCCCCGAGCCCGTAGGCCCGGCCAAAAAATAGCCTTTGAACCCGCCTACACGGGTTCAGGCCCTGTCTACCTCCCCGGACGAAATTGCATTTCGGCAAAGCCTCGTCCGGGGTCCTTCTGCTAAGGCAGAGAGTTCGACAGAAGGCGGGCGCATCAGAGACCGCTCAACACCGTTCAGTATTTATCGTTCCACCCACGAGGACCGAATATGGCACAAGGCCGGTTTTAATGTGGGTATCCCCGAGCCCGTAGGCCCGGCCAAAATATAGCCTTTGAACCGGCCTAGACGGGTTCAGGCCATTCTACCTCCCGGGCGAAGCATTGCACTTCGCCAAAGCCTCGTCCGGGTCCTTCTCTGGTAACGCAGAGAGTTCGACAGAAGGCGGGCGCAGTCAGAGACCGCTCAACACCGTTTAGTATTTATCGTTCCACCCACGAGGACCGAATATGGCACAAGGCCGGTTTTAATGTGGGTATCCCCGACCCCGTAGGCCCGGCCAAAATATAGGCTTTGAACCCGCCTAGACGGGTTCAGGCCGTCTACCTCCCCGGACGAAACATTGCACTTCGGCAAAGCCTCGTCGGGTTCTTTTAACGCAGAGAGTTCGACAGAAAGGCGTGCGCAGTCAGAGACCGCTCAACACCGTTCAGTATTGTTATTTCCACCCACGAGGAGTGAATATGGCACAAGGCCGGTTTTAATGTGGGTAATGAGCCTGTAGGCCCGGCCAAAAATATAGCCTTTGAACCCGCCCACACGGGTTCAGGCCCTATCTACCTCCCGGACGAAACATTGCATTTCGGCAAAGCCTCGTCGGGTCCTTCTCTGCTAAGGCAGAGAGTTCGACAGAAGGCAGGCGCAGTCAGAGACCGCTCAACACCGTTCAGTATTTATCTTTCCACCCACGATGACCGATTATGGCACAAGGCCGGTTTTAATGTGGGTATCCCCGAGCCGTAGGCCCGGCCAAAAAATATAGCCTTTTGAACCGGCCTAGACGGGTTCAGGCCCTCTCTACCTCCCGGGCGAAGCATTGCACTTCGGCAAAGCCTCGTCCGGGTCCTTCTCTGGTAACGCAGAGAGTTCGACAGAAGGCGTGCGCAGTCAGAGACCGCTCAACACCGTTTAGTATTTATCGTTCCACCCACGAGGACCGAAATGGCACAAGGCCGTTTTTAATGTGGGTATCCACGAGCCCGTAGGCCCGGCCAAAATATAGCCTTGGAACCCGCCTAGACGGGTTCAGGCCCGTCTACCTCCCGGACGAAACATTGCACTTCGGCAAAGCCTCGTCCGGGTCCTTCCTCCGCTAACGCAGAGAGTTCGACAGAAGGCGGGCGCAGTCAGAGACCGCTCAAAACCGTTCAGGATTTATCGTTCCACCCAGGACCGAATATGGCACAAAGGCCGGTTTTAATGTGGGATCCCCGAGCCCGCAGGCCCCCGAGCCTTTGAACCCGCCCAGACGGGTTCAGGCCCTATCTACCTCCCGGACGAAACATTGCACTTCGGCAAAGCCTCGTCCGGGTTCTCTCTTCTAACGCAGAGAGTTCGACAGAAGGCGTGCGCAGTCAGAGACCGCTCAACACCGTTCAGTATTTATTGTTCCACCCACGAGGACCGAATATGGCACAAGGCCGGTTTAATGTGGGGTAGGCGGCCAAAAATAGCCTTTGAACCCGCCACACGGGTTCAGGCCTAGTCTACCTCCCCGGACGAAACATTGCATTTCGGCAAAGCCTCGTCCGGGTCCTTCTCTGCTAAGGCAGAGAGTTCGACAGAAAGGCGGGCGCAGTCAGAGACCGCTCAACACCGTTCAGGATTTATCGTTCCACCCACGAGGACCGAATATGGAACAAGGCCGGTTTTAATGTGGGTATCCCGAGCCCGTAGGCCCGGCCAAAAAATATAGCCTTTGAACCGGCCTAGACGGGTTTCAGGCCTCTCTACCCCCCGGACGAAACATTGCACTTCGGCAAAGCCTCGTCCGGGTCCTTCTCTGCTAACGCAGAGAGTTCGACAGAAGGCGGCGCAGTCAGAGACCGCTCAAAACCGTTCAGGATTTATCGTTTTCCACCCACGAGGACCGAATATGGCACAAGGCCGGTTTTTAATGTGGGGATCCCTGAACCCGCAGGCCCGGTCAAATATAGCCATTAAACCCGCTTAGACGGGTTCAGGCCCTGTCTACCTCCCGGACGAAACATTGCGCTGGCAAAGCCTCGTCCGGGTTCTTCTCTACTAACGCAGAGGTTCAACAGAAGGCGTGCTGAGTCAGAGACCGCTCAACACCGTTCAGTATTTATTGTTCCACCCACGAGGAGCAAATATGGCACAAGGCCGGTTTAATGTGGGTAACCCCGAGCCCGTAGGCCCGGCCAAAAATATAGCCTTTGAACCGCCTACACGGGTTCAGGCCCTATCTACCTCCCCCGGACGAAACATTGCATTTCGGCAAAGCCTCGTCCGGGTCCTTCTCTGCTAAACCCAGAGCAGTTCGACAGAAGGCAGGCGCAGTCGAGACCGCTCAACACCGTTCAGTATTTATCGTTCCACCCACGAGGACCGAATATGGCACAAGGCCGGTTTAATGTGGGTATCCCCGAGCCCGTAGGCCCGGCCAAAAATATAGCCTTTGAACCGGCCTGAACGGGTTCAGGCCTTCTCTACCTCCCGGGCCAACTTCGCCAAAGCCTCGTCCGGGTCCTTCTCTGGTAACGCAGAGTTCGACAGAAGGCGGGCGCAGTTGAGACCGCCACCGTTTAGATCGTTCCACCCGAGGGACCGAATATGGCACAAGGCCGGTTTTAATGTGGGTATCCCCGAGCCCGTAGGCCCGGCCAAAATATAGGCTTTGAACCCGCCTAGGGGTTCAGGCCTATCTACCTCCCCGGACGAAACATTGCACTTCGGCAAAGCCTCGTCGGGTTCTTCTCTGCTAACGCAGAGAGTTCGACAGAAGGCGTGCGCAGTCAGAGACCGCTCAACACCGTTCAGTATTTATTGTTCCACCCACGAGGAGCGAATATGGCACAAAGGCCGGTTTTAATGTGGGTAACCCCGAGCCCGTAGGCCCGGCCAAAAATATAGCCTTTTGAACCCGCCTACACGGGTTCAGGCCCTATCTACCTCCCCGGACGAAACATTGCATTTCGGCAAAGCCTCGTCCGGGTCCTTCTCTGCTAAGGCAGAGAGTTCGACAGGAAGGCGGGCGCAGTCAGAGACCGCTCAACACCGTTCAGTATTTATCTTTCCACCCACGATGACCGATTATGGCACAAGGCCGGTTTTAATGTGGGTATCCCCGGAGCCCGTAGGCCCGGCCAAAATATAGCCTTTGAACCGGCCTAGACGGGTTCAGGCCCCTCTACCTCCCCCCGGGCGAAGCATTGCACTTCGGCAAAGCCTCGTCCGGGTCCTTCTCTGGTAACGCAGAGTTCGACAGAAGGCGTGCGCAGTCAGAACCGCTCAACACCGTTTAGTATTTATCGTTCCACCCCGAGGACCGAAATGGCACAAGGCCGGTTTTAATGTGGGTATCCCCGAGCCCGTAGGCCCGGCCAAAAATATAGGCTTTGAACCGGCCTAGACGGGTTCAGGCCCTGTCTACCTCCCCAGACGAAACATTGCACTTCGGCAAAGCCTCGTCCGGGTCCTTCTTCTAACTAACGCAGAGAGTTCGACAGAAGGCGGGCGCAGTCAGAGACCGCTCAAAACCGTTCAGGATTTATCGTTCCACCCACGAGGACCGAATATGGCACAAGGCCGGTTTTAATGTGGGGATCCCTGAGCCCGCAGGCCCGGTCAAAATATAGCCATTGAACCCGCCTAAGACGGGTTCAGGCCCTGTCTACCTCCCCGGACGAAACATTGCACTTCGGCAAAGCCTCGTCCGGGTTCTTCTCTGCTAACGCAGAGTTCGACAGAAGGCGTGCGCAGTCAGAGACCGCTCAACACCGTTCAGTATTTATTGTTCCACCCACGAGGAGCGAATATGGCACAAGGCCGGTTTTAATGTGGGTAACCCCTGAGCCCGTAGGCCCGGCCAAAATATAGCCTTTGAACCCGCCTACACGGGTTCAGGCCCTATCTACCTCCCCGGACGATACATTGCATTTCGGCAAAGCCTCGTCCGGGTCCTTCTCTGCTAAGGCAGAGAGTTCGACAGAAGGCGGCGCAGTCAGAGACCGCTCAACACCGTTCAGTATTTATCTTTCCACCCACGATAACCGAATATGGCACAAGGCCGGTTTTAATGTGGGTATCCCCGAGCCCGTAGGCCCGGCCAAAAATATAGCCTTTGAACCGGCCTAGACGGGTTCAGGCCCTCTCTACCCCCCGGGCGAAGCATTGCACTTCGGCAAAGCCTCGTCCGGGTCATTCTCTGGTAACGCAGAGTTCGACAGAAGGCGTGCGCAGTCAGAGACCGCTCAACACCGTTTAGTATTTATCGTTCCACCACGAGGACCGAATATGGCACAAGGCCGGTTTTAATGTGGGTATCCCCGAGCCCGTAGGCCCGGCCAAAAATATAGGCTTTGAAGCCGCCTAGACGGGTTCAGGCCCTCTCTACCTCCCCGGACGAAACATTGCACTTCGGCAAAGCCTCGTCCGGGTCCTTCTCTGCTAACGCAGAGAGTTCGACAGAAGGCGGGCGCAGTCAGAGACCGCTCAAAACCGTTCAGGATTTATCGTTCCACCCACGAGGACCGAATATGGCACAAGGCCGGTTTTAATGTGGGGATCCCCGAGCACGCAGGCCCGGTCAAATATATAGCCATTGAACCCGCCTAGACGGGTTCAGGCCCTGTCTACCTCCCCGGACGAAACATTGCACTTCGGCAAAGCCTCGTCCGGGTTCTTCTTCTACTAACGCAGAGAGTTCGACAGAAGGCGTGCGCAGTCAGAGACCGCTCACACCGTTCAGTATTTATTGTTCCACCCACGAGGGCGAATATGGCACAAGGCCGGTTTTAATGTGGGTAACCCCGAGCCCGTAGGCCCGGCCAAAATATAGCCTTTGAACCCGCCTACACGGGTTCAGGCCCTGTCTACCTCCCCGGACGAAACATTGCATTTCGGCAAAGCCTCGTCCGGGTCCTTCTCTGCTAAGGCAGAGAGTTCGACAGAAGGCGGGCGCAGTCAGAGACCGCTCAACACCGTTCAGTATTTATCTTTCCACCCACGATGACCGATTATGGCACAAGGCCGGTTTTAATGTGGGTATCCCCGAGCCCGTAGGCCCGGCCAAAAATATAGCCTTTGAACCGGCCTAGACGGGGTTCAGGCCCCTCTACCTCCCCGGGCGAAGCATTGCACTTCGGCAAAGCCTCGTCCGGGTCCTTCTCTGGTAACGCAGAGAGTTCGACAGAAGGCGTGCGCAGTCAGAGACCGCTCAACACCGTTTAGTATTTATCGTTCCACCCCGAGGACCGAATATGGCACAAGGCCGGTTTAATGTGGGTATCCCCGAGCCCGTAGGCCCGGCCAAAAAATATAGCCTTTGAACCGGCCTAGACGGGTTCAGGCCCTATCTACCTCCCCGGACGAAACATTGCACTTCGGCAAAGCCTCGTCCGGTCCTTTCTGCTAACGCAGAGAGTTCGACAGAAGGCGGGCGCAGTCAGAGACCGCTCAAAACCGTTCAGGATTTATCGTTCCACCCACGAGGACCGAATATGGCACAAGGCCGGTTTTAATGTGGGGATCCCCGAGCCCGCAGGCCCGGTCAAATATATAGCCATTGAACCCGCCTAGACGGGTTCAGGCCCTGTCTACCTCCCCGGACGAAACATTGCACTTCGGCAAAGCCTCGTCCGGGTTCTTCTCTGCTAACGCAGAGAGTTCGACAGAAGGCGTGCGCAGTCAGAGACCGCTCAACACCGTTCAGTATTTATTGTTCCACCCACGAGGAGCGAATATGGCACAAGGCCGGTTTTAATGTGGGTAACCCCGAGCCCGTAGGCCCGGCCAAAAATATAGCCTTTGAACCCGCCTACACGGGTTCAGGCCCTGTCTACCTCCCCGGACGATACATTGCATTTCGGCAAAGCCTCGTCCGGGTCCTTCTCTGCTAAGGCAGAGAGTTCGACAGAAGGCGGGCGCAGTCAGAGACCGCTCAACACCGTTCAGTATTTATCTTTCCACCCACGATAACCGAATATGGCACAAGGCCGGTTTTAATGTGGGTATCCCCGAGCCCGTAGGCCCGGCCAAAAATATAGCCTTTGAACCGGCCTAGACGGGTTCAGGCCCTCTCTACCTCCCCGGGCGAAGCATTGCACTTCGGCAAAGCCTCGTCCGGGTCCTTCTCTGGTAACGCAGAGAGTTCGACAGAAGGCGTGCGCAGTCAGAGACCGCTCAACACCGTTTAGTATTTATCGTTCCACCCACGAGGACCGAATATGGCACAAGGCCGGTTTTAATGTGGGTATCCCCGAGCCCGTAGGCCCGGCCAAAAATATAGCCTTTGAACCGGCCTAGACGGGTTCAGGCCCTGTCTACCTCCCCGGACGAAACATTGCACTTCGGCAAAGCCTCGTCCGGGTCCTTCTCTGCTAACGCAGAGAGTTCGACAGAAGGCGGGCGCAGTCAGAGACCGCTCAAAACCGTTCAGGATTTATCGTTCCACCCACGAGGACCGAATATGGCACAAGGCCGGTTTTAATGTGGGGATCCCCGAGCCCGCAGGCCCGGTCAAATATATAGCCATTGAACCCGCCTAGACGGGTTCAGGCCCTGTCTACCTCCCCGGACGAAACATTGCACTTCGTCAAAGCCTCGTCCGGGTTCTTCTCTGCTAACGCAGAGAGTTCGACAGAAGGCGTGCGCAGTCAGAGACCGCTCAACACCGTTCAGTATTTATCTTTCCACCCACGATGACCGAATATGGCACAAGGCCGGTTTTAATGTGGGTATCCCCGAGCCCGTAGGCCCGGCCAAAAATATAGCCTTTGAACCGGCCTCCAGACGGGTTCAGGCCCTGTCTACCTCCCCGGGCGAAGCATTGCACTTCGACAAAGCCTCGTCCGGGTCCTTCTCTGGTAACGCAGAGAGTTCGACAGAAGGCGGGCGCAGTCAGAGACCGCTCAACACCGTTTAGTATTTATCGTTCCACCCACGATGACCGAATATGGCACAGGGCCGGTTTTAATGTGGGTATCCCCGGAGCCCGTAGGCCCGGCCAAAATATAGCCTTTGAACCGGCCCAGACGGGTTCAGGCCCCGTCTACCTCCCCGGACGAAACATTGCACTTCGGCAAAGCCTCGTCTGGGTCCTTCTCTGCTAACGCAGAGAGTTCGACAGAAGGCGGGCGCAGTCAGAGACCGCTCAAAACCGTTCAGGATTTATCGTTCCACCCACGAGGACCGAATATGGCACAAGGCCGGTTTTAATGTGGGGATCCCCGAGCCCGCAGGCCCGGTCAAATATATAGCCATTGAACCCGCCTAGACGGGTTCAGGCCCTGTCTACCTCCCCGGACGAAACATTGCACTTCGTCAAAGCCTCGTCCGGGTTCTTCTCTGCTAACGCAGAGAGTTCGACAGAAGGCGTGCGCAGTCAGAGACCGCTCAACACCGTTCAGTATTTATCTTTCCACCCACGATGACCGAATATGGCACAAGGCCGGTTTTAATGTGGGTATCCCCGAGCCCGTAGGCCCGGCCAAAAATATAGCCTTTGAACCGGCCTAGACGGGTTCAGGCCCTCTCTACCTCCCCGGGCGAAGCATTGCACTTCGACAAAGCCTCGTCCGGGTCCTTCTCTGGTAACGCAGAGAGTTCGACAGAAGGCGGGCGCAGTCAGAGACCGCTCAACACCGTTTAGTATTTATCGTTCCACCCACGAGGACCGAATATGGCACAAGGCCGGTTTTAATGTGGGTATCTCCGAGCCCGTAGGCCCGGCCAAATATATAGGCTTTGAACCCGCCTAGACGGGTTCAGGCCCCGTCTACCTCCCGGACGAAACATTGCACTTCGGCAAAGCCTCGTCCGGGTCCTTCTCTGCTAACGCAGAGAGTTCGACAGAAGGCGGGCGCAGTCAGAGACCGCTCAACACCGTTCAGTATTTATCTTTCCACCCACGATGACCGAATAGCTGGGGGGGCCGGTTTTAATGTGTATCCCCGAGCTCGTAGGCCCGGCCAAAAAATATAGGCTTTGAACCCGCCTAGACGGGTTCAGGCCCCGTCTACCTCCCGGACGAAACATTGCACTTCGGCAAAGCCTCGTCCGTGTCCTTTTCTGCTAACGCAGAGAGTTCGACAGAAGACGTGCGCAGTCATAGACCGCTCAACACCGTTTAGTATTTATCGTTCCACCCACGAGGACCGAATATGGCACAAGGCCGGTTTTAATGTGGGTATCCCGGAGCCCGTAGGCCCGGCCAAAAATATAGGCTTTGAACCCGCCTAGACGGGTTCAGGCCCTGTCTACCTCCCCGGACGAAACATTGCACTTCGGCAAAGCCTCGTCCGGGTCCTTCTCTGCTAACGCAGAGAGTTCGACAGAAGGCGGGCGCAGTCAGAGACCGCTCAACACCGTTCAGTATTTATCTTTCCACCCACGAGGACCGAATATGGCACAAGGCCGGTTTTAATGTGGGTATCCCCGAGCCCGTAGGCCCGGCCAAAAATATAGCCTTTGAACCCGCCTAGATGGGTTCAGGCCCTGTCTATCTCCCCGGACGAAACATTGCACTTCGGCATGCCTCGTCCGGGTCTTTCTCTGCTAACGCAGAGAGTTCGACAGAAGGCGGGCGCAGTCAGAGACCGCTCAACACCGTTCAGTATTTATCTTTCCACCCACGATGACCGAATATGGCACAAGGCCTGTTTTAATGTGGGTATCCCCGAGCTCGTAGGCCCGGCCAAAAATATAGCCTTTGAACCCGCCTAGACGGGTTCAGGCCCTGTCTACCTCCCCGGACGAAACATTGCACTTCGGCAAAGCCTCGTCCGGGTCCTTCTCTGCTAACGCAGAGCGTTCGACAGAAGGCGGGCGCAGTCAGAGACCGCTCAACACCGTTCAGTATTTATCGTTCCACCCACGAGGACCGAATATGGCACAAGGCCGGTTTTAATGTGGGGATCCCCGAGCCCGCAGGCCCGGTCAACTATATAGCCTTTGAACCCGCCTAGACGGGTTCAGGCCCCGTCTACCTCCCCCGGACGAAACATTGCACTTCGGCAAAGCCTCGTCGGGTTCTTCTCTGCTAACGCAGAGAGTTCGACAGAAGGCGTGCGCAGTCAGAGACCCCTCAACACCGTTCAGTATTTATTGTTCCACCCACGAGGACCGAATATGGCACAAGGCCGGTTTTAATGTGGGTAACCCCGAGCCCGTAGGCCCGGCCAAAAATATAGCCTTTGAACCCGCGTACACGGGTTCAGGCCCTGTCTACCTCCCCGGACGAAACATTGCACTTCGGCAAAGCCTCGTCCGGGTCCTTCTCTGCTAACGCAGAGAGTTCGACAGAAGGCGGGCGCAGTCAGAGACCGCTCAACACCGTTCAGTATTTATCGTTCCACCCACGAGGACCGAATATGGCACAAGGCCGGTTTTAATGTGGGTATCCACGAGCCCGTAGGCCCGTCCAAAAATATAGCCTTTGAACCCGCCTAGACAGGTTCAGGCCCTATCTACCTCCCGGACGAAACATTGCACTTCGGCAAAGCCTCGTCCGGGTCCTTCTGCTAACGCAGAGAGTTCGACAGAAGGCGGGTGCAGTCAGAGACCGCTCAACACCGTTCAGTATTTATCTTTCCACCCACGATGACCGAATATGGCACAAGGCCGGTTTTAATGTGGGTATCCCCTGAGCTCGTAGGCCCGGCCAAAAATATAGCCTTTGAACCCGCCTAGACGGGTTTCAGGCCCCTGTCTACCTCCCGGACGAAACATTGCACTTCGGCAAAGCCTCGTCCGGGTCCTTCTGCTAACGCAGAGAGTTCGACAGAAGACGTGCGCAGTCACAGACCGCTCAACACCGTTTAGTATTTATCGTTCCACCCACGAGGACCGAATATAGCACAAGGCCGGTTTTAATGTGGGTATCCCCGAGCCCCTAGGCCCGGCCAAATATATAGGCTTTGAACCCGCCTAGACGGGTTCAGGCCCTATCTACCTCCCGGACGAAACATTGCACTTTGGCAAAGCCTCGTCCGGGTCCTTCTCTGCTAACGCAGAGAGTTCGACAGAAGACGTGCGCAGTCATAGACCGCTTAACACCGTTTAGTATTTATCGTTCCACCCACGAGGACCGAATATGGCACAAGGCCGGTTTTAATGTGGGTATCCCCGAGCCCGTAGGCCCGGCCAAAAATATAGGCTTTGAACCCGCCTAGACGGGTTCAGGCCCTGTCTACCTCCCCGGACGAAACCTTGCCCTTTGGCAAAGCCTCGTCCGGGTTCCTCTCTGCTAATGCAGAGAGTTCGACAGAAGGTGTGCGCAGTCAGAGACCGCTCAACACCGTTCTGCCTGACATGCCACTGCTACTTCTACTTATTATGTATGGGAGAGTCCATTACAATAGAATAGGTACTATGGCATAACACTATATTATACCTGGCTGATTAATGCAAACTGGAACGTAACAGGCTAAAGTGTCTACATGCTTATTCCCTTTCATACCAGACATTCTTTGACCTCTTTTGAAAGTAAGCCGTTCATATTTTTTCCAGAGTTCATATCCAAATACCATGAAGGTCACCCGGATCGACAGACATCTGAAGTAGGTCTGAAGGCAACACGGTCGAAACGTTGTGATAATGACAGACTTTTGTTGGAGGTTGGCTTACGGCTATATTACGTCAGCTTAGATGGGTGACTGCTTGGTAATACTAGATGATGTTAGCATGGATGTGTGAGTGGTGTAATAGATAATGACTCGGAGTTGTTAATCGGAGAACCGATTTTTAATTACAGTTGGGTTCGTTATATTCACTGATGCGGAAATAAGTATTCTCCCCCCAGCTATGGGTTAATTACTAAGACTAAAAATATTATTGTCTTTAAAAAGAAGTAAAATAAAACTGTATACAAAATATTTAGATTTCGGCTTAAGTATCCTATAGAACTTGTTATGCCAGTAAATAAAATCAACCAACCAACCTTTCTTTAGATTTTGTCAAGAATCTCACTCTCTCATATATATATATATATATATATATATCCGCCGAAGTTCGGATTATTTTTCATATTCGGCCTATGTTTCGATCTGCGTGTAAAGATGTTCTCCCTCCCCATCAAATTAATTCAATTGTTTACAAATACGTTTGTAGTTGCGGAGCCGACTACATAGGGAGAACAACTCAGCTCTTAGACATGAGAATAAAACAACATGTTCCTACAAAAATTAGAAATCACACCTTGCCTTTGAATGGACTCGTCCCGAACACTTTTAGTTCCGCCATATGCGAACATCTTTTAAATAGCAGAGATTGTGCAGCCAAATTTAGTGTTGACTGGTTCACCGTCTTGTCCCGGTCTCACTCCATATTTCATCTAAAGGTTCTGCAGGCATTTTTACATCCGGTCGCGTAAGCCTTTGTGTAAACAACGTTAGTGTTTGCTGGACCTCGCTGTCATTTTTCTCTAGTTCCTTTTCCTATTTTTTTTTCTCTTTTCGCAACTTTCCTTTATTGTACATTTTTCTGTGTTGATTTTAAATATCCGGTTGAAGCCTGAAGAGCGGGAGCGAAACCGGTTGCTTCGCCCGTTTTTTTTAATATGTATCGTAATATTAAGTTTTATACTTTTATTTCGATCATTAAATTTTGTACCTACAAAGATATCTTTAAATATATATATATATATATATATATATATATATATATTATAAATTAATTGATTTAAAATATGTTTTTTCCGCTACACAGTTCTAACTATGTTTCAAAAATGGAAGCTAAAAGCCACGAATATAATTTTGCAATTAAATTAAAAACATTAATTCCATTTCATCCTCAAGCGAATTTTGGAGTAACTTTTAAAATTACTGGGTTTTAAAGACACAGCTAAAATCACGTTTCCATGGTTACATATAAATCTACTTCAGTTGGACAAGGGGTATCTGGGTTTTCCTTCTGTCTGTATCATTGTATCGGTTATTAGCTACACTTTGGTAAGGGCTAGGGATGTATTTTTCAATGAGAACTGACATCCGTTGAATGCATGTGATTTGGATTTTTTTTTAATTTATTGTTAACGGCAAAAAAATTCTTACGGCATTTTTTTTCTATTTGTAAATTTAAAGATTTTCGGGGGTGTTCAGATTAGGATACTTTTTAGTTTTTATTTCACTACGATTTGAAATATTCTCATTTTTAATTTTTATTATACTATATTTTTTTTTTTTTTATGAACAGTTAAATGTATTAGAATCCCTTATATTATTTAGGATTATTTTTACATCAAGTATAAGTATGTATATTAGGGTACATTTTTTTTAAGTAAAATTTATGACAATGACGGCTAAAATAGTTACTTAATTTACTGATTTAGTAAACTTTTATTTTTTATATATATAAACCTAGTAATATATTGTTTCTCATGTAAGTACAAAGGACATGGGTGATTCCTAAGCTTACATCTTCTGGCATTTCATATTAATTTTATTTTACTATAGGTGTTTTATTGGATTCTTTTAAGTGCGTGTAGTACTAAGTAAAATAAGTTTGGGTTAGAATTCCTTTTATTTAACTACAATTTTAATTACAACTTTAAAATATTTTCATTGTTATTTTTAATAGACTATATTACTTTATAACAGAAGGAAATAGAAGGCGAATAAAAAAGACTTTGGACAGATATGAAAATTAAAGGCCACCTACGAGTAATCGTTGACCGATTTTCCTACTTGGCCTGCGCGAATGGAATTGTGTTATCAAGAAATGTTCGCCAAAGAAAGTCCACTTGAAAACGTTAATTTTGATAATTGACAAAACACAGGTGTACCTACAGAGCCTTAGTTAGATATGTAAAATTAAAATCCCACACAACCAGTCTCGCTAAATTCTTTTCGACAAAACAACTTTTGCCTGCGATAATAAATTTATGTTATCAGGAATATGTGCCGAAGGAAAATGGGTGGGGACCCAGGGTGTTTTTCTTTCTTCCTTGGAGACGTCAGACTGACTGAAAACTTGGGGATAATTCTTTTTTGAGGTCATGTTAAGAATACCAACCATCTTGATAAATTAGCGATAAAATACCTGACGTAAGCTACGTGTAGAACAAGAATTATAACCCCATTATTCATATTTTTCCCGTTGGTGGCCAGAGAAATGATACGGCGATTAAGGAAGAAAAGGAAAAGCAAAAGATAATTTTTTTAGTTA
The DNA here is from genome assembly GCA_903632075.3 of Acanthosepion pharaonis. NCBI lineage: Eukaryota > Metazoa > Mollusca > Cephalopoda > Sepiida > Sepiidae > Acanthosepion > Acanthosepion pharaonis. The sequence continues at coordinate 151,117 of CAHIKZ030004400.1, forward strand.
AGCAAGGTATTTTTTTTTTTTCCGAAACAAAGCCGCGGATTGTTCACGCCCGACTAAGACATCATTGGTCAAGTGGTGATCACGTGACGCACGAAGGAGGAGGAAAGGTACCCGACCAAGACCTCATTGGCCGAGACTGATCACGTGACGCACGAAGAAGGCTGTCGACGCCCCCATCCACATTATAAGTATGAGAAGCTGCTACGAAGAAGTAGGGAGGGCAGTTCACGCCCCTCAGAAGTATGGTGAGAAAGTGGGAGTGAGAAAAAGTTACCAAAAATGGAAAAGAGTGGAAAATCCCTCACCAGAAATAAAAGAGGTGGATATGTATTTAGAATTATCGAGGAACCCCCGGACGCCAACAGACCTACCCCGGTTTTGATCGGCGTCAATAAAAACGAATCCCCAACAGGCAGAAATCAGTTCGGGCCCTGGCGGCAGAGCTGAGTGCCCAGAAAGTTCGGGCCCTGGCGGCAGAGATGAGTGTCCAGAAAGTTCAGACCCTGGCGGCAGAGATGACTGTCCAGAAAGTTCGGGCCCTGGCGGCAGAGATGAGTGTCCAGAGAGTTCGAGCTCCAGTTTCCAGAGTTGAAGCCGCCTCGAGATAGCTGACCAAGATTCACGCAATATTCCGGACTCCTCTTCAACCAAGAACAATTATTTTGAAGAGCGACTTAGGACCAGACCACCGAAATAAGTTTTTTTTCGACTTTCGTCCAAAGACACACCGAAACACAAATTTCTTAGAGAGCAAACAACTTGAAGCGTTAAAACTTGCCTAGCGAAAACGACGTGTCACAATCCACAGAACGGGTCGGGAGATAGATGCAGTCCTATGTATCGAACAACTAGACATAAAGTTTGTTACCTTTTTCTTTGATACTTTGAACTTTTTGAGTTTTCATTTTATTTTCTTTTATGCATATTTGTGTGTTATTACCCCCGTTGAACTCAATTTGCATTACAGCCCCAACCACTGTTTGATCTCGTCTGTCTAAGATCAATTCACAACATGGGTAGGCAGACTGGAGATCAATGCAGTTACCTTGGTAACCAGGCGTTGGAAGCGAGTTGGGAACGACGAGGCTGATATCAAATCTAACCAGATTCCCACCCGAATCACCAAAAGGTTAGAACGTCACATTTGGGTGCCGCGACCGATACCAAGACAGTTGGTTGTCACAGGACGAGACAACACGACTGACGCGACAGGCAGACGTCACGTTTGAAGCAGCGACACCCGGACGGAGTAGCGAGGAGCAAACAGCAAACACTGACATCTGATTTTAACTGATATACAGTGTGCAATGGATAAATTGTCGTCTAAATGACGCAAATACGAAAACAACACGGACATCTGATTTTAACTGATATACAGTGTGCAATGGATAAATTGTCGTCTAAATGACGCAAATACGAAAACAACACTGACATCTGATTTTAACTGATATACAGTGTGCAATGGATAAATTGTCGTCTAAATGACGCAATTATGAAAGCAACACTGACATCTGATTTTAACTGATATACAGTGTGCAATGGATAAATTGTCGTCTAAATGACGCAAATACGAAAACAACACGGACATCTGATTTTAACTGATATACAGTGTGCAATGGATAAATTGTCGTCTAAATAACGCAAATACGAAAACAACACTGACATCTCAATTTAACACATATATAGTTATGTCATCACTATTAATATCTAATTCGAAAATGATGAGAACAGAAAGATTTATTTTTATTATTGCGGAACATTGGTTATAGGCTAAAAAAGTTTAAACATGGTTAAACAGATTCCATTATTTGATGTTTTGGCAAAGATGTGGTTATGATAACCTCCAAGCTTTATAACAAGACATATTTTATTTTCATTCTATGTTCAGCTTCTTGATTAATGAAGTGTTTTCAAGACACAACGTCCCTTAACATTTAAGTCTGTTACAAAATTAAAACAAGCAACGAAATAATTATGCTATTATTAAAAAATAGAATTAAATACTTTTACATCTATGATCGCTATTCATTACTCAAAGTGTCATGTCTGGTGAGATACGGAAGGAGGCAGTGTCAGAAAGTACACTATAATGACCTGTTCCCACAATTAACGACGGCAAAGTAGTACCATGTTATGGTCCAGATTAGGACCAAGGAAGAACAACACGAACACAAGAGTAGAAATAACGAAGGTATATTACACGAAATAATAATACATGATGTGGAAGGTGTTAGTATGACTGTCAGTCTGGCTTAGAGTGAACTACTGTCGGCTCAACTGGATTCGGTATCTAGCCACCCCACCACGAGGGTTGCATGTGGCACAAAGCCGAGTTTAACGTAGGTTTCCAGAGCCCGTAGACTCGGCCAAAATATGCCCGTAGAACCCGTATAAACGGGATCGGGTTGTTCAACTTCCCCGAACGAGACTCTGCCCTTCGGTGGAGCCTCATCCGGGTTCCTCTCTGCTCAGAGGCAAGCACGGCTTGATTCGGTATCTAGCCACCCCCCACAACGGTTGCATGTGACACATGGCTGAGTTTAAAATGGGTTTCCCGAGCCGTAGGCTCGGCCATAAAATGCCCGTAGAAACTGTAAAAACAGAATCGGGTTGATCAACTTCCCAGAACGAGATTCTGCCCTTCGGCGGAGCCTCGTCTGGGTTCCTCTCTGCTCAGAGGCAGAGAGTTCGACCGTCAAGCCGAGAAGCTCGACTCGATTCGGTATCTACCCCACCACACACGCACGAGGGTTGCATGTGGCACAAGGCCGAGTTTAACGTGGGTTTCCCGAGCCCGTAGGCTCGGCCAAAAAATGTCCGTAGAAACTGTAAAAACAAAATCGGGTTGGTAACCTCCTCGAACGAGACTCAGCCCTTCGGCGGAGCCTCGTCCGGGTTCCTCTCTGCTGAGAGGCAGAGAGTTCGACCGTCAAGCCGAGCTTCTCGGCTTGATTCGGTATCTAGCCACCCTCCCACGAGGGTTGCATGTGGCACAATGCCGAGTTTAACGTAGGTTTCCCGAGCCCGTAGGCTCGGCCAAAAAATGCCCGTAGAACCCGTTTAAACGGGATTGGGTTGGTCAACCTCCCCGAACGAGACTCTGCCCTTTCGGCAGAACCTCGTCCGGCTTCCTCTCTGTTCAGAGGCAGAGAGTTCGACCGTCAAGCCGTGAAGCTCGGCTCGATTCTTCCCTCTCTCTTGAGAGGCTTAGTATACATAGTGTTACGAAGAGTTCATTCTGTAGCTATAGGCAAGGACCTATGACATACCATAAGCAATTAAGTTGGCTTCCAGCTAAGAAGGAAAAATTGCGAAAGATTGATAATGAAGCTGACGAGGTCACGGTGAACATTAAGAGAAAACGCCGGAAGTCGTCTAAAATCTTCAGCTACTTCGATTTGGAACTGAAAGATTGGTTCAAGAAAAAACAAACAAAACGCTCAACGAAACCCTATAAAGAAAATCGCAGGGAAAACAAAATACGAACTATGAGGAAATTCCTTCCTCGCCGTTTGTGTTTTGTTTGTTCCTCATGGACTACCGAAAAACAGGTATAGAAAACCAAGCCCGAAGGACAACATCGGTTGGCGGAACTCTGAAATATAATTAGAGAAGAAATTAGAATAATGCCAAAAGCTGTATGGTACAGAAAGCGAGAGAGAGAAAATGAGTAGAATTTTTCAGCGCCATTGGATTCTGGAAGAAACTGCTTGGGGACAAAAATAGCTGATATTTGCTATGCAGCACTGAAAAAAATTATTAACTACTCCTTTAAAATCATTTGAAGACCTGTTTACCGGAAGCCATAAATCGATCTATTTTCATAGCACTGTCTTATAAAGCAGATGTAAACCAATGTGAAAGCCATCGGATAATCAGCCTAATAAGTCATATAACAAAACATCCGAATTCTGATGAATCAAATCTGAAATAGCACTGGAACAAGGAATGCGTTATTTGTGCTTATAATGTGAGAAAGAGCAATACAAATGTAGCCTGTGTTCTATGGAGTCTGAAAAGGTGCTTGATAAAATATGTCACAAAGAACTGTTGAAACCACTTGGTGAACTTGAAATATTTTGATTTGGTTTGGTTTGTTTTACAGCATATAAACCTCAATGGGTTATTTAATGGCGACAAAATTTTTATTGCTGGTAATTTTTTCTTTTTCAAAAACGTGTTCATGGCAATATTTTTTCCAAAAAAATCTATTTCTGGCAATATTTTTTTTCCAAAAATCTATTTCTAGCAATATTTTTTTCTTCAAAAAATCTATTGCTGGTAATATTTTTTTCTTCAAAAAATCTATTCCTGGAAATATTTCTTCTTCAGAAAATCTATTTCTGGCAATATTTTTTCTTCAATAAATCTGTTTCTGGTAATATTTTGTTATTTAAACATCTATTGCTGGTAATATTTTTTTTTATTCAAAAAATCTATTTCTCGTAATATTTTTTCTTCAAAAATTTATTTCTGGTAACTTTTTTTTTCAAAAAATCTATTGCTGGTATTTTTATTTCGAAAATATCTAGCTGGTAATATTTTTTCACCAAAAATGTATTGCTAGTAATATATATATATTTATATTTTCAAAAATGTATTGCTGGAAAAAATTTTTCTAAAATGTATCGTTGGCAATATTTTTTATTCAAAAATGTATTGCTGGTAATATTTTGTTCAACAATGTATTGCTGGTAATATTTTTACATGTATTGCTGGTAATAATCTATTGCTGGTTATAATTTTTTTTTACAAAGTATTTTTGGTATTAAAAACTGTTTTTGCACTTTCATAGAGTTTTGACCTGATTGGCGGAGTCAACTATTTGCCCATAGCTGGGAGCCTAACAGGTGCTACCACACCGGGTTAAAGTGGACCTGGGAACACCAGCAATTACGAGGTAGTTCCAGGCAACTCAAATCCTCCTGATCAGAGGCCTTGCTGTTGGGCTTAGTTTATCGTCTTACCCAGGACGCGGATGTAGTTTTTCGTCATATCCAGGACGGCATATTTTGGATGGCTATTAAAACTCTAGAACCTATACTGGCAGCAAACTGATTCCATACGAATAGAAAATGAGTTCAAGAAATATACAAAAATAGAAAGGAGTGCAAGTCTAGGACGTGTCCAACAGGAAAATTACGAATTGGAGATAACAAAATGAAGCAAAGTACAAACTTTTAAATATAGGCAAAGAGTTTTAACAGTGGATAGAAAGTGTGGCATTTAAATCCGAAGGCGCTGTGGGATAGAGAAAGATGTCTTCCAGAAGCTAAGCAAAGTATTTACAGAAAGATTACGTTAGAATCAGTAAAAAGAGTATTGAACAGCAGGATGATGAGAATACCATTGACCGAGCATCTGGGCAACAAGAAAGTTTTAGAGAAAATGGAAACAAAAAGACATTTATACTTATCAGGAAGAGAAAGCTGAAATTTATAGGCCACATATCGCGGAAAGATATCTTAGGGAATTTGATACTCACAGGATAGATTGAAGGCAAGACAGAAAAGCAACACATCACCTAGCTTGAGTATATGGATGGTGGATCAAGGTTTAGGTAAAATAACATTAAGACGAAATTTATTAAGAGCTGCAAAAACAGGAATTTGGGGAGAGAGACATGACACGTAAGAGAATAATAGGGATAAAAATAGAAGCATCTATGTTAACACTTTCACTGCTACTCATTTGCCCAGTGCTGCCCGCATCCGTCCAGCCATTTTTAAAGAAAATGCCAAATTTCAACCTACATATTTTATTACACAGAAAACTGGCACCAGTGTGTTTTACAGCCTTCCATTTTCATGGATATACCTGGGAATGACTTACCAGATCAGTAATGGGTATACACATGATATCTTTTGAAGAATTGTCCTTTGTGATTTTACGATAGATGGCGCAACGGGACACTCATACCAGCGATATGCAAAAAAAACGTAGGTTTCCGTACTTAGCCAGCTGGAGCAAGATAAGAAAAACGAACATCTCCGTAGTTAGCAGCAGAAGTGTTAAGAAACCCAGAACCGCAAAGATACTAAATTTCCGAAATCCAGAATGCAATGATATATGCAAGGAAATCTGCCCCAGGATCAAGCAGTTTACCCTGTAGGTTTGACAAACGATGTCCAAAATTACTTAAACAACTATGGTACATAATAAAAATTTTCTGCAAGAAAAATAAAGTTGCAGATTGTTTGAAACGAGCAGAAATAATGTGTGTACCAAATGGGGTGGAAATTCAAAAAAAAATTAGAGCAGTTCCGAATAATATAATTACTTGACAGATAATGTAACATTCACTATACTAGCCAGACGGCAAACGCCGTTACTTAAAAAAAAAATATTTGGGTACTTAGGTGCAAAAAGGTAAAATAGAAAGAATGCCAAGTCGTCTGGAACGTTATCAGGAGAACTGCCCCCGAGACAATTGCCTTAATTAAGAAAAAATTAAGAGAAACACAACTTGAGAGAAGGGAATAAATATTAATAAAAATACTTAAAGTTTTATTTTCATGTTTTTACTGTTATTCAAGAAGATTTTTATATCGCTAAAATTGCGAATTGTTGTCTATACTCCAATACAATAATTACTAATCCATTTATGTGCCATGCTTGATACACGCTTAGGCGATCATGTATTTTTCGATACATGACTGACGAGGCAGATTTTTTTCCCACAGTACGTTGCCATTTCTCTCTGAGGTAGAACAGTTTCCATCAAAGGATATAGATCCCCCCGGTTTGTTCTGCTATTTACCCATAGCTGGTGGGGGAGAAGAAGAGGATTCATTCCTTTCATACATAAGTGAATGTAATGGATTCGACTGTAATTCGAACTCTGTTCTCCGATTCCACAATCCTAGCCGTTATCCATTACTCCAACATAATAACGGTATCAGAACTGCTCTTGGTAGCCAGCATAAATAAGCTTTCTTTTAACGCGTTCATTTTGGACGAACTCTATGATGGGGTGATATAAAATATTTTACATATTTGCAGAGCTGTAGACCTACTGTGATCAGTTTAAACCCTGAAATCAGACTGGTCCCTAGCTTGAGGCTGCTCCCCAAACATGTCAGTTTGGCAGGTCAGGTCAGGATTATCCCATACACTTCAAAATGGCTTTTAGAAATGTATCTTTGTTATTGAAGTAAAATTAAAACTTATAGAAATTTGCCCTCTTCATTATCCCAGAGTAGTCGTCATATGGGAACAATTGTCCAGAGGGGAAAATTGTCATATAATCGCCTCGAACATACAGAGGTTGTGACCAAACAATCAAGTTTGGTTTGTTTTGTTTTGTTTTGCAGCATATCAACTTCAATGGGTTATTTAATACCGACAAACTTTTCCTTGTTGGTAATATTTTGTTTCCCAAAATCTTTTTCTGGTAATATGTTTTTCTTCAAAAATCTATTTCTGGCAGAGAATTTACCTTCATTGGTAATATTTTTTTTTTCAAAAATGTATTGCTGGTAATATTTGTTTTTCAAAAATGTATTGTTGGTAATATTTGTTTTTAAAAAGTATTTCTGGTATTAAAACCTATTTTTACACTTTCATAGTGTTTACCAAACAATTAAGAAAGGGTTAAAGAAAATAATAAAGTTTTAGTAGTACTTTGCTCAGACCTTGCAAACGTTTGCGATTCTATAGCTAACAAATTAATAAAAAGACACTTAAGCATTTTGCACCCAATGAAATTAGTAATATAATGAAGTATTGTTATAACAATTTTAAGATGAGACAAGGGTATCTTACAGACACATAACTCTCAATTAGCATTTTTTAGAAAAAGACGCAATAACGGGTTGCACGATTTCGGAAACCCTATTCAATTTAGTAATTAATCTCATAATCAAATCGACTGAAGCCGAATGCAGGAACGTAGTATTAAAAACAAGAGCACAAAACCTCCCCCATACGAGCATATATGGACTACATGGTCGCAACAATAACCACAGGTTTGATTCATCAGCATTCGGATGTTTTGGAATATGGCTTATTAGAAGAGGATTCATACTTTTCACACGTAAGTGAATGTAATGGGTTTGACTGGAATTCGAACTCGGTTCTCCGATTCCACAATCCTAGCCCCCATCCATTACTCCAACATAGTAACAGTATCAGAACTGCTCTTGGTAGCCAACATAAATAAGCTTTCTTTTAACGCGTTCATTTTGGACGAATTAAAGTTTGACTGGGTTAGTGAATACGAAATCAAATTTAAGATATTTAAAAAAAAAAAACAAGTTTAATTTAAAGTTAAATTTAGGATATTTAAATAGAAAAACAGAATTTTCCCTTCCTCTATTTTTGGCCTTCTGCAGTTTTCTTTTTTTTTTTTTTTTTTTACAGCTAGATAGACTTGGCAGGTAGGTCGCTTTTTCCTTTCTTGATTTGATTTCAGGTTATTTTCTTGTCTTTGTTAACAAAAATAATTATGTAAATATGTAGGATGATTTATACCTTAATTCAATGGTCATGTTTGAAAAAAATGCACTAATTGCGTTTATAGTTTTTATTTGTATCTTTCTTTTTGAGTTCGTCAGGGTACAGGGTAGCTAGTGAAAAAAAAAAAACGGTAAATTCAGAAATAATTTTATTTAGCTATCGTGATTCATGTACAAACTGAACAATCATCGTAAATGTTCGGAATGTTGGCCTGAATCTCCAATACAAAGTTGTAAGCCTGTAACCAGTAGACAGTTTTGCCGATAGTGTCAAGAAAAATTTAATTCCAAGCTTCAGTTAAGTTCCACGTCACTAAATCAATATCGATGATGTCACGACGACGGTTTTGGAACCGAGTTAAGAGTATGCTCCAGATACAGTAATCCATAACATACAGGGCCAGTGAGAAGGACGAAGAATACAGAATACACGATCATTAGTAAAAAGATGAGCACGAAATACGATTTGCAGGAGGACACTAAAATCAAGCATGTGCAGAAGTTTAAATATCTGGGAAGTGTTTTGACGGAGGTGCGACGCTGAGATCCGAAGAAGGATTGGGACGGCCAAGGTTTAACGGTATCCTCAAAGATGAAGAGAATCAAGGCAGTTGAGATGTGGTTCTACAGAAGGATTTTAAGGATATAAAGGATCGAACGTGTGAGCAACAGTGAGTTGTTGGAGAAGACACAAACAAGGAGGAAGCTTATACTTAACAAAAGGAAGAGGCAGATGAAGTTTCTGGGACACGTAATGAGAAAGGAGGGCCTGGAGAATCTGGTACTCATGGGTTGAATAGAGGGAAAAAGAGGAAAGGGAAAGCAACACATGAGATAAATGGCGGGCATAAGCAAGTGAATGACAAAACGTGGTCTGGGGGGTGGGAGTTGGCATAGACACGAAACTTATTGAGAGCTACAAGAGATAGGGGGGAGTGGAGATCTATAATCACCTACATCCTGAAAGAAGACGGCACATAAAAAGAAAGAAAAGAAAGTATTTTTTCGAAGAATAAATTTGCCTGTCTATATTTCTGAGATAAGGTGTTATGTATACTATTTACATTAGTCCCGCGCACGTGGAACTAGAACAGTCTACCCCAGCGAGCGAAATAAAGGGTTCAGTTCGACATTCCAACCACCTGGAGAAGGCCGGAGCGTACAACGGCCGAAACATTGTGATAAATATGGCAACAAAGATGAGGACAATAGTCCGAATAATGTAAATAGAATAAATTTGTCATTTTTTTAAAAAATGTATTTTAAAATAGCAACCTTTTCTTGCTAAAACAGTGACCGTTGAACTTTTCAAATTGTTGGACATAAATTACCAACATTTGTGCTTGTGGTCAATCTGTTGCATCATATAAGAGAATTTAGCATCTATTCGATAGACCTATGTGCGAATTATATGAATGTCCTGACTCAAGTGGTAGAAACTGATGAATGGCCTGAGTTCGGTCACTGTTGCAATTCGATCCCGAATCCGAACAGTTTTTACAGTTCCAGCAAACTAGGAAACTTATACAGCCCTATTTGCTTACGTGGAAGACTACCGAACAGTTATCAATCTTGAATTTTCTTATATCTTAAATTGATTGAGAAAATATTAAAACCTTGCCGGTTTCAGTTGTATAAACCAGGGGTTTTCAAACTTTTTGACTTGTGGACTTTACCTTAGGGAACCCCTTATAAACGCTTATGAAATTTATACATAAATATTTGCTGAATATAACATATAATTTTGCATTAATGCAAACGCCTAACAGCCAATGAGAAAGCCGGAAATTGCAAAATAGATAAAAAATTCAAATCCTTTGGTTCCTTCTCTGCATGAATAGAATCCATTATCTTTATCAATTTAAGATACAAATTATATTAGTATATCAAATCTATGAAATAGTTTATTGAACCAATTTATTTCATGATCGGCCTATAAGTTACTTAGAAGCGCTTATAAGTTACACGTCACCCATAAAAAAGAGGTTGCTGTCGGACCCCCTATCTTGTCCTTGCGGACCCCCTGAGGTCCGCGGATAACAGTTTGAAAACCCCTGGTTTAAAACACTTATTCGATATTTTAAGCAAAAAGGATTAAAAATTCAGCTGCAAAACCTGAGCATCTCTTCCGCAAAAAAGAGAATAAAAATATCGAAACGTCAATAATACTATGAAGAGCCGCAATATTGGAAAAAAATTCGATATGACTCTTAAACGTATCGAGGAGAAACATCTTATAACGAAATTTTGCTTACTGTTTAAGGTAATGCAATTAGAAATGAATTAAAGTACAAGGAAAAATGATTATTAATGAGTAATTGATGCAGGAAAAATTATTAATAAACAAAGTTGTAAAAAAATTGTGATTGGATTGTTGTCTAAGGAAACAAAAGTGTGAATGGACTCAATCAATACGCAGTTCTTTACATAACATTAACAATTTCCAATCTTTTTTAATTATGTTATGGGACCTTACCAATAATAATAATAATGGACAATTCCATACTTAATAAATACTGAGCCTCAGAAGTAGGCAAGGGTCAATCGTCCATTTCTTAACCGACTGTTCGGTTGAACTTTCTGCCTTCGGGCGGGGAGGAACCCGAACGAGGCTACGCCGAGGAGCGGAGTCTCGTTCGGGGAGGTAAACCGGCTCTGAGCCCGTTTATACGGGTTCATTGGGCCTATTTTTGGGGCCGAGCCCACGGGCTTTGAGAACCCACAATAAATAACTGACCTTGTGCCACATGCTGTCCCAGTGGCGGGGTGACCGAATATCGTCAGTAGTTTAAGTCCTGAGATGCTGATCGGTTGAACTCTCTGCTTTCGTGTGGGAAGGAACCCGAAAGAGGCTATACGGATTCAATGGGTATATTTTTGGGCCGAGACCCTGGGCTCGGATATCCCACATTAGATAACTGACCTTGTGTCACATGATGCCCCAGTGGTTGGGTGACTGAATATCGTCAGTAGTTCAAAGTAGTCAGTAGTTCAAGTCAAGTCAAGTGTCGAGTCAGAGGCAGTCCGAAACAGTCGCGTTCAGACAATTACTGCAAGACATTGGAATAGTGATACTGGTCGAGACTACATTGTTCTCTCTACTAAACCTGATTGTTCATACTAACACTTCTACTTCTCTGTATATATTCCTGTTTGTAATATATCTGTGTTATTCCATACCTGTGTTCGAGTTCTTCTTTATTGGTTCTACCTTGGACTATCACCGTGGTACAAGGAACCGGACCGTAACAAGTCTTACCGGACATAACAAATTAAAATTAACATATCGAATGTTTGATAAAACCCACATCCGTTTATGTCAAAGGTTACGAAAGCACACTTTTTCAATCGTCCATTTATATTAAATATTTCTCCAATTAAAATTCAGTTGGTGTAACACGTTTTCCGCAAACCCACTTTATGTTTTTGGTATCCTACCTACATTGAGATTAATGCGGAATGTCGTTCTGCCTACTCGTCATATTAATTCTGTAATTTATAAATTCAGGTCTCTGTGCTGACTATGTAGACTGAACGAGTCAAAGGTTGGAAGCACGGATCAGCCAACACGTAGCAGCTCAATGGAAATGTGAACAATTTACATAGTTGCGTTAATCTATCAGGTTCATCGATAGCTTACCATTTGGGCCCGGTCTTATAGCTCGGACATGTTCTCAGTCTAATATCGATAATCACTTGATGGTTTCGGAATCTTTGTACATTAAGTCCTACCAGCCACCCCCCGCCCCCGTAAATAGAAATGATTGATGGGATTAAAGATAATTAAACTTTATATTTTTATTTTCATATAACATTAGTCTTGGGTTGTATATTTTTTAAATTGTTATTCACGTTTCTGTCCCCGATTTTGACTCTAATGGAAAAGGTCCGACAAACCGAACCGTTTTATCGGGCCTCTCCCTGATTGATTAAATATTACCAATTTACAGCAATATATTTTCTTCTAAGTCTTCTTTTATCGTACGAGTGGTTTCTTTTTTGTTATAAATGGCTTTTTTAATATGTCTACTTTTATTGCTTTAATAAAATATAATTCATATAAAATTAATTTTTTGGTGAATTGCAGAATAGTTTAATTTAAACGTAGTTTGACAATATTGAGATTACTGCCAAATCACGCTGAAAAAAAAGTTAAGCAGTGTTGAGCTCGGTCAGTAATTACATGGGGGACGGCTTGGGAATACCTGGTATTATAAGCATCCTTCTACAATATGAAATAGGTTTCGGCTTTAAATAACTACCAAAGGGTTAAGGTGTATAAAAAAATCAAACAATCCGTAACCATGACAATCTCTAATTTTTCTGACATGGTATACCGGAATTTTCCTATAAATGTCCGGAAATGTACCTAAGAGTTGAGTACTTTTTTTGTATAATTTTACTATTAAACCTATCTTACCCCTGACTATTATTTTATGCTATTTAAGCAGTAAACTGGTCAATGTCATGAAACTGACCATGCGCATTAGGTCAATAAGGGAGATGAGTTTTATAATAACAGTAGTAAGGATTTCCGAGATTTTCCAAGGTGACGATTATAATCAAATATCTTGAGATTTTTAAATAGTATTATGTTTGATTTACATCTATAATGAATTATAAAATTGATCTTTGCAAAGTATCTAAGGAAAATATGAACTCATTAATACCAATTGTAAAATGTGGTATTATTAATAAAATATTCGCTATTTCTAAAATTCAAAATTCAAATCGTGTCTAATATCACACAAAAATAAAAAAAATAATAAAATAAAATAAAATAAAAATTACTTAATTATAGATTTTTAAAAAATAAAATCTCGTATAAATTACATGCTTAAATAATGCTTCTAAAAATCCGGGATTGAATAATGCTTCTCAAAATTCCAGAATTAAATAATGCTTCTAAAAATCCAGGATTGAATAATGCTTCTCAACATTCCAGAATGAAATAATGCTTCTATAAATCCGGGATTGAATAATGCTTCTCGAATTTCCAGAATGAAATAATGCTTCTATAAATCCGGGATTGAATAATGCTTCTCAAAATTCCAGAATGAAATAATGCTTCTAAAAATTCCCGAATTATATAATGTTTGTAAAACTTCTAGGATTAAATAATTAAAAAATGTCTAAAAATTATGGAATTAAATAATGCTTTTAAAAATCCAGGATTAAATAACGCTTCTAAAAATTCCAGGAATAAATAATGATCCCAGATATTCATGGATTAAATACTGCTCCTAAAAATTTCGTGGTTAAATAATGCTCCTAAAAATTCCGAGGTTAAATAATGACTAAAAATTTCGAAGTTAAATAATGCTTCTAAAACTTCCGGGATTAAATAATACTTTTAAACATTCCAAAATAAAAACGGCTTAAAAAATTCCAGAAAAATATTTCGATTAAAAAATTCTTTCCAAAATTCAGGGGATAAAACTTCTAATAATGCAACGTTTAAATTCTCTCAATATTTCAGGGAATAATGCATCTAAAATTTCCGGGATTAAATAGTGCTTCTAAAATTTCCGTAATTAAATAATGTTTCTGAGGTTTTCAGGATTAACTAATGCATCCAAATATTCCTGGATTAAATAACTAACAATGCAGTGTTTAAATCTTTCTAATAATTCAGGGAATAAGGTTTTTAAAAATTCCGGGAATAAATAATCTTTCTAAAAATTCTGGGATTAAATACCCCTAAAATTCATGGATAAAATGTTTTTAAAAAAACCTCGGATTAAATGTTTCTGAAATCCAGCTACTAATTATGTTTCATAAAAATAAAAAATAAAAATTACTTATAGATTTTCTTAAAAACAAATCTGATGCTAATTATAGATTTAAGGGAAAAATCCGGTACTAATTATAGGTTATATATATGCACACACACACACACACGCACGCACACACACACACATACACACAAATATATCTCCGGTACTAATTGAAAGGTTTAGAGTTTAAAGTATGTTTTATTTTAGATCATAAATATTTACATATGTATTTTTTTGTGACGGTGGGCATTACTGAATTCAATTGCAAGATAAATTTCTACATTTTGAAAATCGTTTTATACACCCTCGGATAAAATTGCATGATATATATTTATTTCTGTACACTAGTGCATTTTTATAGAAACAAAAAAGGATATATTTAATTATTTAATTTTCAACAAGTTGAGCTTTTATTTGTCTTCTGAAAAATACAGCCTCTGTCTAATAGTAGTTTGGCTTCTATAATATAGTTGGAAAAAAATTGTAGGAGACGAAGACATCAACAAAAATACGTGAGATTAGATAAAGAAAAAAAGTGTAAAAAATCCTGTTTACTTTTGGCAAAACTCTGTGCGAAAACTCTTCTGAAAGATACGAAAATTTGTAAACGTAGAAAATGAAGGCAATGTAGAAAAAGATAAAAAAAAAGAGTACAGTGAAGAATGAGGAGAGTAAGGCGTGTTCAGTATAAGAAGATAATTTGAAAAGCACAAAATTGCTGGGAAAAAAAAACAAAATTAAAGGGTAAAAAAAATACAACTTAATTCAGAGGGGGGCGACATTTCAGTAAAGAGCCTGAAGAAAGCCCGCGTATCATTTCAGTTAATTGCTCAGTCTTTCCGCTTTATCTTTCTGTGTGATACTGATTATCAAAATATGATTAGCTGTTTGAAATCAGGTAGAGAAATAAAACAGAATGAGAACACTAGCGCAGGCGAAAGCCCTTTGCTTCTTTGTTTATTTTTTTTGGAGGGGGGGTGTTTGTCTCTCTCTTTTTTTTTAATCGTTTCATTTCTTTTTCTTTTTTATGTTTTCTTAACTGATTGTTTTCACCTTGATTTTTACCTCTCCTACCCACCTTTTTTTAGTAACATTTTTGATGGTTTTATTTAGAAAGTTTTCTTTGTTTATTGACACTTTCGTTTCCTACCTTCACGTTCTCTTTCGCTTTGCGGTTTTGTTCTTTTCTCAATTCGTTCCCGTGCTTTCCAATTTAATCCTTCTGCACTCCTGTTCTGATCTCGAAATAATCCAAATGCTTCCCATTTACACTTTTCGGAAATTCTGTCGATGTCCTTAAATTGTCAGTAGTACATCTTTTTTTTTTTCCTCAACTCCTCCCCCTTCCCTGCAGAAATATCTCCACTTTACAATTTTAAATGAGTCTTTCCTTTCTAGTTTCCTTTCAACGAGACGAAACATTGCAGACTTCTCGAAACTCTATCGCGACTTCCATGGAAAGTGATACGGTTTACATTCATTAGTTCCACAAACTTAGATCTTTGCAGCTAAAATTCGCCACGTACCGTACTCCGAGTCAAACAACCCTCATTCATTTCGTAAGAACACACAAACAGCCTCTTCCCACGAAACGCGACCTTGGGGAACTGCCCCCCCCCCCAAATATACTTTCCCGACAACTCTTCAAGTCTATGGTTAACCGTTATCATTATTACATATCAGAAACTTTTACATTTTACCACTCATACAACAACCCTCGTCACTATACCTCTACCTTGAGTGAATCTTGGGCCTTGTATAGGAGTTAAAATGAGAAAACAAAAAACAAAATAAAGTTTATTTTTAATCTATTCCGTCTTCAGTCAGTTCCTCTGTAAAATCGATTCATTCTTTCGTTCTATTCTTTGAGTTATTTTCCCCTTTTTTTTCTTTGTTTTTCTATGACACGTTCCCTCAGGACATTGGCGATCAGAACTCTTCACAGTTTCCTGTCCTTTGAACTCTTAATACATTTTTTTTTTGTTATCTCTCCTAGACTTTATTTCGCCATCCATTAACTCAGGCTCGCTATGTCGTTTGTATGCTCTTTTCCTCTGCCCTTCGTGGCTTCAGCCTGTTCTTTTCAGTCATTTATTTGCTCAAGCTCACGAGGTAGGCTAATACGTTGTTTTCCGCTTTCCCGCTCTTGCCTTCAATCTGTTTTGTGACTATCAAATCTTCCAAGCCTTCTTTTCTTATATACCCAAGAAATGTCAACAGTCTCTTCCTGATCAGTATAAGTGTCTATTTCGTTTTCCTTTTCTCCCAAACTTCGTCGTTACTCACAGGTTCGATCCATGGTATTCTTAGCATCCTTCTGTAGAACCCCATTACTGTTTATCTTTACCTTCCCTGTCATAAGATTTCATGAAATTATATTTTTTCTGGTAATGTTTTCCGTCTTAAGGCCGTTTTTTTTTCTTTTAGTTACTACAGTGTAACCCGGATATAAGAGACCCGGATATAAGAGAAACCCGGATATAAGAGAGATTTTCTCTGGTCCCAAATTAGAGCCTGTGTATATAAAATAGACCAAACCCGGATATAAGAGACTTCTTCTCCGGTCCCGTCAACTCTCTTATATCCGGGTTACCCTGTACTTTTATCATTAGTACGGATCTTTGTATTTTCAAATAATTTTTCATTATTTCTTCATTTTAATCGTTTTTTTTATTCCTTCTGTCTTTCGTTATATTCAGTTTTTTTTTTGTTTAAATTACACTGAAACACCATTTTCTGTATTATCACCGATGTTAAGCAACATCGAGGTTGGTGGGTAACTGCTCGGAAACTGTTCATGGGAGAGCCGAGCTCCAATGTCTGTTGGAATCGTTATAGTCACCGACACGCAAATACGCTTGGGAAATATATGCATCCACCCTATCCTTTCCCCCACCTATGGGTTAATTAGTAAGGCTTGTTACCCTAATACTATAATTATCTAAAAGAAAATGAATAAATAAATAAATAAAAATAAAATTACGTACAAAATATTTAGATTTCAGCTTTAAATAACCCATAGAGGTTGATATGCCGCTAAAAAAAAAAACGAAAAACAAACAAAAAAAGAAAACACACACAACCAACGTAAAAGATTTTCTAATATTTACTATACTGATTTTTTCCTTTACCTTTTTCATTTTTCTTATTAGTCTTTTATTTGAAGTTCTTGTTTTTTTATTGTTTTCGTTTCTTTTTTTTCTTCGACCATTTTCATAGCTCATCTCAGAAAATGAAACAAAGTAAAAAAAAAAAACTGTTTCATTTTCTGAGATGAGTTATTGTAACTATCTTTTTTTTTTTTTTTTTTTACTGTGACATTCACACATTCAGTGAATGTAACAATATAAATGACGACGGACAAGACCTCTTTCCTTTTTTTCGTTACTGAGTACACTGGGAACAAATTTTGTACACGTTGAGATCTACATGAATAAATTTCAAACTGTATTAAAAACTCGACGGTCATCATCCAGAAAATTGCAAATATTCTCAACAAATTCTGTTGTTTTGACGTCCTTCTCTCTATCACGCATATCAATCTCATCGTCTCTCAACTCCTCACCACCGTCTTTGAACATCTTGTGCCAGCGAAAAGCGTATACTCGGCTCACGTCCTGTATTCTGCACACTAGTAAGCAGTGACGTGCAGTGCATGTTCAAAGGGCGGTTACAGCCGTCTCCTTTAATCTGGAATAACAAAACATTGCAGGTCAGCTTAAATGTAGTAGTTATATGCTAAAATTACCGCTTTACGCGACGGATAGCAAAAAAAAAGGTATGTCTTCCGCGTAGAGAGTTGGTTTCCTCGTCGACACTGTTATGGTCCGGTTCCTTGTACCACGGTGATAGTCCAAGGTAGAACCAATAAAGAAGAACTCGAACACAGGTATGGAATAACACAGATATATTACAAACAAGAATATATACAGAGAAGTAGAAAGTGTTAGTATGAACAATCAGGTTTAGTAGAGAGAACAATGTAGTCTCGACCAGTATCATTATTCCAATGCCTTGCAGTAATTGTCTGAACGCGACTTTGTTTCGGACTGCCTCTGACTTGAACTACTGACTCCGCTTGAACTACTGGCTGACGATATTCAGTCACCCCCCCCTACTGGGGCAGCATGTGACACAAGGTCGGTTATTTATTGTGGGTTCTCCGAGCGCGTGGGCTCGGCCCAAAAATATGCACATTGAAACCAGTATAAACTCAGGGCCGGTTTACCTCCACGAACGAGACTCCGCCCGTCGGCGTAGCCTCGTTCAGGTTCCTCTCCGCCCGAAGGCGGAGAGTTCACTTGAACCGTCAGTTCAGAAGTGAACTATTGACTGACTGACTGACGATATTCAGTCACCCCCCAACGAGGGTGTCATGTGGCACAAGGCCTTTTTAATGTGGGCATTCCGAGCCCGTGGGCTCGGCCAAAAATATGCGCATTGAACCCGTATATACGGGTTCAGGGCCGGTTTACCTCCCCGAAGGAGACTCCGCCCTTCGGCGTAGCCTCCTTCGGGTTCCTCCCGTCCGTAGGAAGAGAGTTCAACCGAACAGTCGCTCAGAAAGTACTGACTCGACTGACTGACTCCTTGCCTACTCCTGAGGCGCAGTATTTATTAAGTATGGAATAGTCCATTCTTATTATTATGGGTAAGATCCCATAACAATTACAATCATCTTGGACAGTTAGAATTGCTTCTCTTAAAACAAATCTCAAAATTTCTGCAATAATCCCTCGTAGATTTTCACTACCCGCTCTGATGTTTTGCCATTCTTCTCGCTCCCACACATCTTGTCGTTTCTCATCTTCTCACTAACGTCCTTAAAGATATTGTACCAGCGAAAAACACATGTTAGGTTCGTACAAGTTTATCATGTTGGGAAAACTATAACAGGTTACGAGTAAACGTTGCCAAATATTAAAAAATACAAGTATAACAAAGTGAGCGTTGTAACGTATCCAAAACATTGAGGAAGAAAAGATAGAAGCTTTAAGGGATTATTTTAGTCGGTTGGAAAATCCGACAAGCTAATATTGAACAAAAAAAAATGCCAGTCGTTAACAAGCAAATAGAAACATAAAATGAAAAACGCCATCACATGCTTATCCAGTTGTTGGGGCTTCAAATGATGATCTTACGACGTTACCTTTTAGTGCCGCGGTCTATGCCTGTTGGAGGGATTTCGCATTATTTATCATCTCTCAGTTGCTTCTCTGTCCTTGGGCAGAGTGCGCTCAGGGGCTTCCCTGTCAAAGGACGGAGTCGCAACTGAAGAAAGAGAGGTGCCCAGCCCTGGGGAACAGCTGCCCGAGGCCGCGCCCTCCCTTTGCACAAGAGGGAAGGATCGGGCTGAGGGGAATTTTTTGACCCTGCCCGGGTGCATACGCTCGGGTCCCCACATTAATCCGACCTTGTGTCACATCTCATTCTCGTGGGGGAATGAGTAAACACCGCATCTGCCATGTTAACAATTTGGAGGGTTGGAGTGTGTCGCTGGATTTCGCAATTAATTTCGATTATTCCCAAATTTATTTCCAAGTTATAAAAATTGTTATCGTGCAAAAAGTTAATCGCCAAAAATCATGTAGAAAATCGTTTTCAATTTGCTCACCGAGTCGGCCTGATTCTAAAATGATATGTAATGGTGGGCTACAGTCTCTAGGTGTTGAAAGCACGGACAATTTTATTTTGAAACACTGTAATTACAGAGCAGTATTTTTTATTTGGACATGAGCTATTGTAAGTTAGAGAGTTTTGTCTCTTTAATTGTTTATTTTTATTAGTGGATTTAATTTAACTGTGAATACAATAACATTTCACTTTCTTTTTTACCTTGATAAAGTCAGGAAGACGAAACGCGTCGCGTCAGCAAAAACTAAGATTTTTTCCTATTGACAGTCACACACACATACACACACACACACATACACACACACACACATATATATATATATATATATATATATATATATATTGAACAATAAAAAATATTAAAAAATTAAAATCTTCAGACACACTGGGTTGTAGATTAATATACTTTCGTTTTTTTATTATTATTATTTCATTTAGATTCCTCGACTAGTTTTGGCCAAAATGGCCATCATCGGGAGAAGAAATATTTCTGCTTGCTGGTAGCAGTAAACTACAGAAATGAATGTCTTGCTGGAGAAAATTAACTTTTGTCTGTAGTTTTCATTTGTTTTTTTTTAATTTTTTATCTTTTTAACATGAATCTTTTAACATTCCTTGTGTTGGTCAGTATCTTTTAAGTTGTTATTTGAGATACGAGCTGGATGGATCTATGCTTCTCTGAATTCCACTGGTCAGTTTGACAGTTTTATTGGTCCTGGAGAGGGGATGTGTCTCTGTTAAGTGTTTGTGTGTGTGTGTGTGTGTTATTTAGTTCTTATAGAGTGAGTGAGTATGATATGTGTAAGCGTGTGTATTGCTGTGGGTGTGTGTTAACATTTGGCTCATTAGGGAGTGAGTGTGTATGATTTGTGTAAGTGTGTATGTTCGTGTGGCTGTGTGTATAAGTGTGAGGCCTCAACCCCTCCGTAAGCATGTCTGTCTTGTGTGGGTGAGAAATGTGGGTAGGTTTTGATTTGTAAAGTTATATATTAGTACTATCTATATTGTTAAATTTATGGTTTAGCCCAGCTGGATAGTGTGTTTTTAGACGTGGGTATCCACTTATTTTCATGGAACTCTAAAATCTTTCTAATGTTATCTGCTCTGAACTTTTCTATACTCTCAATTATAGTGAATTTGGCATGGGTTTTGAAATCGTGTTTTCCAGGCGGAAAAGTTATTCTACAGGTAATAATTTTTCATGGGAGTCGACTTATATATATATATATATATATATATATATATATATATATATATATATATATATATGTTTTGGTATTTTGAAAAGATAGGTCGGATTGGATGATCTTTTTATGGATTTTTACATTTCCATAAAGGTAGCCAAGTTGATACTCACGGATAATGTTTTGAAGTTTATAAGAAGCTCTTACAGCCTTGTTAACAGTAATAAGATATTTTCCCATTGTTATCTTATACCAATTTGTCTTATCCACAGAATTGTTCTGGATATATATATATATATATATATATATATAAGAACCGATTGTATGTTTCGCGTGTGCACCATTCGTCAAGGTCAGATTAATCTGAACTACTATATTAAACCTTAAGAGACCGATGTTCTTAACAATTAATATACTGAAGTTTAGTCCCTCTGAGTGGAGAAATATCAATCAAACATCGCGAATGAAGATGAATATCGCAGTGCAAAACCCATTCAAATATATCTAAACTTTCCCTGTTCTTTCTAACTTTATTTTTTCTTTCTTTGTTCGCTTCTCTCCTCTACTTTTATTTAACGTTGTTTTTTTTCTTTTTATTCATGTTTTTCTTTGTTTTTCATCACCTTCATTCTTTCACTAAACCACCATTTTTTCTTTCGTTCGTGAGTCTTTCTTCCTATTTTTAGAATTTATTTTCTGAGGATCACAAATTTCTTTCGTTTTCCTATATATTTTTTTTAACCACATTCTACTGTCATTTGCCTTTTTCCTCTTATCTCTCTTTATTTTTTCTATCTCTACGTTTCTATCTCTACGTGTCCTATGAGTTTGCTTCACTAGATTTGTTCATATTTCACTCCGCCTGAATTCCGTGACTCTTCCCACTGACGTTGAAATAATTCACCTTTCCAATATTAACATTTGACTCCGCCTTTTCCAGGACCACAATCATCCAGGTATACGATCCAATCTTCTCACTTCATATATGTCTCTTGTAATTGACACAATCAATTTTTTTTTTTATTTATGAAATATTTTTTTTTAATGTTATTTTTCAAGATTTGTCAAATATTTTCCTATTATCATTTCATGAATTAAAAAAAAATTGCTAATCTATTTCGTTCATTATACTGAGTTATTTTTTTTTAATTCCTCATTTATTCTGATTTTTCTTATTTTCAATTTTTGCAGATTTTTTTTTTGTATTTTTCAAAGTTAAGCCTTTCTTTTTTAATTTTTTATTTTTTTTCTAATGTCTTTCTTCATTTTTCTTCTCCTCCATCTTGATGTCGTTAACAATGCTGGTTGTCCATGCGATTCAGTTTCTTCACACATGCATATACACACAGACACGTGTGATATATATATATATATATATATATATATATATATATGTATATATATATACACGTGTCTGTGTTTACATATATATATATTTATATATGTATCTATATATATATATATATTTATATATGTATACATATATATGTATATATTTATATATGTATATTTATATATGTATATATTTATATATGTATATACATGAAAATATTTATATATGTATATATATGCATATATTCATGTATGTATATATATATATATATATATACATATATGTATGTATATATATAAATATATATGTATGTATATATACATATGTATGTATATGTATATATATATATATATACGTTTATATATGTATATATATATTTATATATATATATATATATGTATATCTTCTTTTAAACTGTTTTTTTTTTTTCAGATCTATTTATTTTTTGTTTTGTTCTATCGTCTCTTTTCTTTTTTCTTTTTTTTTTTTCATCGCTGGCTTGTTCTTCAGGATTTTAAAATTTTAGTGGTCAGCAGTAAGATATTTTTTCTTTCTCCCGTTTTTCCATATTTTTTCATTTTGTTTTTAATGTTCACCCTTATCTTTTTTTTTTTTGCATAATCTTAAGTTTTCTTCATACTACATATTCATATTTTTTGCTTTATAAATATTCTTGCTGTGTTTCTTCTCCCTGTTCCTATTCTCCTCGCTGCAAAGAAAAGTATACAGAGCTGTTACGTGTCAACCTGCCTTTCTTGCCGGCAGTGAATGTTGCACGATTTCCTCAAAGATGAAGAAGAGACTCGGAGCGACGGAGATGTGGTTCGACAAAAGGATGCTAAGGATATCATGGACCGAGCGTGTGAGCAACGACGAGGTCTTAGAGAGGATGCAAACAAGAGGAGGCTTATACTTAACATCAGGAAGAGGCAGCTGAAATGTCTGGGACACGTAATGGAGGGTTGAATCTGATACACACGGATCGAATAGAGGGAAAGAGAGACAAGGTAAACAACACGTGACATACCTGGCGGTCTTAAGCAAGTGTATGACAGAATGAGCGCTGGGTAGGTGACAGAGGGAAGGAACTTGTTGAGAGCTGCAAAGGATTGGGGGAGGTGGCGAGTCATAATCGCCTAGGTCCTGAAAGGACATGGCACATATAATAATCTCTGTTTGGGTACCTCGGCCTGATGTAATGGTTAGAAAGCTTGTCTTGCTAGATCAATTACGACTGAGTAGTGAGTTCGATCCTCACTGGGTGCCCCATACTTTCGGCCTTATGCCACATCTAAGCCGAGCTTAGAAAATCACTATAATAACCTGTTCCTTTTCTCCTCGCTCTTCGAGCGGTTCCTTTTCTTCTTGTTCGTATTCATCTTTTGTACATCTTTCTATTTTTTCGGCAATATTCTGAAATATTTTCTCCATTTATGGGCTTTTGTCATGAATATTTGCTTATTTTGCAAACTTCCTAATGCCATCAAACGTAACTGATCTACATCGCATGTCTTAGATGATGCACTTACATGTATTCACGTATATGCAGAGACAAAATATTAGCTTTGCACACACGTATATGACAATCTTAAAAATGTTATCTTTGAGTTAACGCAGCATTATATATAGAGAGGATAGCGGTTTGGATTGAGAAATCGGAGAGCCGAGTTCGAATTCCAGTCGAATCCATTACATTCACTTACGTGCTAATAACTTTGGGAAAGGTGTGAATCCTCTTCTTCTCCCTGTTGCTGAGGAGACCGTTGATGACTAACTAGGCCAGCTTAAGAGAGATCATTGATCACAACACCAGGGAGGGAACGTAAGAGCTATGGGTAAATAGCAGGACAGACTGGGTTCTATAGCCTTGGGTGGCAACTGGTCTAGGAGAAGGACAACTCTGAATTCAAAACCTGCGCAGGGTCGCTTGTGGCACTTAGTGCACCAGGTTTTTTGAATTCGGCCTTTCGGAAGTGTGGCTGGTCTTGCACGAAACCTTCACCACTATAATCAAATGTGCTGCTGTCGGTTTCCTGGGAACTGATCTGCTTGACCCTCATACGTCTAATTCGACTTATATATATATATATATATATATATATATATATAGAGAGAGAGAGAGAGAGAGAGAGATAGATAGAAGACAGCGGGCCATTTTCTGGGAGAGTTTGTGTGAATGGATCATAGGGAACTACAGTAAAGGGTATCCACACGTGACCTAAAGTTCTGGGGAGTCAGGATCGTCTGTGTCATGAAGAGAAGCTGCACATACAAGAAAATTTTTAATATTAAGTATGCATGCGCGGAAACACACACATAAAATTAGAAAAAAAATCCACGCGCAACTCATTAACCGGGTGTCAAGCTTACGGCATGAATAGTGTTACAGATTATCCATCCATAAATAACTACCATAGCGACACCATAAGTTTGAAACTTGGATAGTTCGTTTCGCGTGAATTTTTCCTAATCTTATATTTTATTACCAGCTATAAAAATTAAATTTTTCTGAATTGTGTATTCAGCACTTTTAAAAAAATATCCACGCATTGACCTGACTCTAGTCTTGTCTACTATTTTTCTTTTTAGCATTATATATATATATATATATATATATATATACATATATTCCATATTATATATATATATTCCATATTATATATATACACACACACATACCCAGACACGCATATATAAATTGACTTCAAACATTACATTTAGTGCATATCCGTACTAGAGTAGACTCTCTGTTAATTGTTAAACAGTATTTAATTCTCTGCACGCGAGAAACCAAACTAAATGTGCCTTCTGCAGGATTCGAACCTGCGGCACCCTTGCCAGAAGGAACACTCGTTTTCATTCGCTCGGCTACGAAGAGATTTACAATAAAGCAGTGTTCAATTTTCGCTTCAAGACGCACACATTGGTTTAGACGATACTCGATATATCTGCTACACGTAAATAACGACCTTTGTAATGACTTAATTGATTTTATTCTCTTTAATCCGACATTTTATTAATTCATATGTACTAATTTAGTAGATGCCCGTATTTGAGTCGCCGCTCCGTATGTTTTAAACAGAATTTACTTCGTCTACTGGCCGGCGTACTCAGGAAAAGTTAAAAAGAACAGACCCTCCGACAGGCTGGAACATACGTTCCACATTGCATATATATATATATATATATATATATATATATATATATATATATATATATATATATATATATATATATATATATATAT
Source organism: Acanthosepion pharaonis (assembly GCA_903632075.3). Classification (NCBI taxonomy): domain Eukaryota; kingdom Metazoa; phylum Mollusca; class Cephalopoda; order Sepiida; family Sepiidae; genus Acanthosepion; species Acanthosepion pharaonis. The sequence continues at coordinate 176,748 of CAHIKZ030004400.1, forward strand.
ATATATATATATATATATATATATATATATATATATATATATATGTATATATATATATATATATATATATATATATATATATATATATATATATATATATATATATATTTATATATATGTATATATGTATATATATATATATATATATATATATATATATATATATATATATATATATACATATATATATATATATACATATATATATATATATATATATATATATATATATATATATATATATATATATATATATATATATATATATATATATATATATATATGTATATATATATGTATATATATATATATGTATATATATATATACATATATATATATATATATATATATATATATATATATATATATATATTATATATATGCAATGTGGAACTTTCCTGACGATCCGTTTAGGTGAAACCTAGGTAGGTTTGTCTGGCTCACTAGGTGTATCTAGGTCTGCTCTACGGTTGTAATGAGCTCTTTTGTTAGTTAGTTGTTACTCGTATCGGGGTTTTTTTCTTTGGGCTTCAGACCTGCATCTGTGCGATTTTTTGTCGGCAGAAGTTCATGTTTGTAGCTCTTTCTTTTTTTAAAACCTTTTTTTTCCTCGAGATTGATTTGATTAGCAAAAAAAAAAATTCGAGGGTTTTTCGAAACGAGTCTAGTTATCTATATATATATATATATATATATATATATATATATATATATATATATATATGTGTGTGTGTGTGTGTGTGTGTGTGTGTGTGTCTGTGTTGTTGTACAATAGTGAGTATGTAGATAAGAACAAGGAAACTTATCTCTTAGCTGACGCATTTTTTCCCTTGATGAAATTTATCAATGCAAATGCAAAGATTTTAATTTTTAACAAATATAAGGGGAGGGGAGAGGATTCGGAAAGAGTTGGATGAGCCTAATGATGATTACGATGGTACAGCAGCACGGAAAACTCACTCTGATCTGGTGATAATGGTGGCATCTGCGGCATGAACATTTAAGTATCTCATCAGTCCGGACATCAAACCAACAGTTCAGGCAACCGAGATGTCCTTGGAGAAGTGCATTCAAGTCAATTTGTATCTGTTGCTGATGAGGCCGTTGATGACTAACTAGGCCAGCTTAAGAGAGAAAATGATAGCATTGATCACAACACCAGCGAGGGAACGTAAGGGCTAGTTGAAGTCCCTGTCTTATGAGTTCGTTATATTTCTGCCGGTTTTGTGGATGTTTTGTGGAAGTTCTTCATGTCGTTAATAATGCTGGTTGTCCATGAAATTCAGTTTCTTCACACATGCATACACACACAAATACGTGTGTTTATATATATATATATATATATATATATATATATTCATATAAACGTGTGTATATATATATACACATATATAAATGCGGACATTTGCTTCATCCTTCCTTTTTCAGTTATTAACTTTAAAGAAAGTTTACTGTAGAGGGTACTGTGCGGCCATCAGTTCACATTTGTCATTCATGTACGTTTGTGGACAGTCTTTCGTCAACTATTAAGAGGTGTTGTATATATATATATATATATATATATATATATATATATATATATATAGAGAGAGAGAGAGAGAAAGAGAGATATAGATATATATATATTTCAATTTATGTACATAGATATATATGTACATGTATATTTCAATTTATGTACATATATAGAGAGATGTACATGTATATAGATGTATATATATGTATGTATGCATATGTATGCATGTATGTGTATCCATGTATGTATATATATGTATATAAATATATGTATGTATACATATGTATGAATATGTATGTATGTATGTATATATATATTTATACATCTTTTATATATATATGTATATATTTATATATGTATATACATGTATATGTTTATATATGTATACATATATGTATATATTTATATATATATTTATATATGTATATATATATGTATATATATGTAAATATTCTATATGTATATTTATATATGTATATGTTTATGTATGAATATATAGGTATATGTTTATATATGTATAAATATATATGTATATATTTATATATGTATACATATATCTGTATATATTTATATACGTATATTCATATATGTATATATTTATAAATGTATATATTTATTTATGTACATACGTAAATATTTATATATGTATATATGTATACATTTACATATGTATATATATATAATTTATATATATATATATATTTATATATATGTATATATTTATATATATATATATACATATATATATATATGTATATACATGTATGTATATATGCATGTATAAATGTATATATATATATGTATGTATATATATATATGTATATGTATGAATATGTATATATATAAATATAAATGAATATATATATTTAAATGTATGTATATATATATATGTATATATATATATATATATGTATATGTACATGTATATATATGTATATATGTACATATATGTATGTATATGTGTATATATTTATATATATTTATATATGTGTGTAGATGTATATATATATATGTATATAAATTTGTATACATTATATATATATAGATGTGTTTATATATGTATATATATATATATACATATATATACAGAATATATATATATGTATATATACATGTATATGTATATATATATATATATATATACATGTATATGTAAGTATATATATATGTATATATATACATATATATACATATACATACACATATATACGTATATGTAGTATATATATGTATACATATACATGTATGTATATATATATATTCATATATATACATGTATATGTAGGTATATATATATATATATATATATACATGCATATGTATATATATATATATATATATATATACATGTATATGTAATATATATATATATATTTATATATGTATATATTTATAAAGGTATATATTTATATATGTATATATATAAACATTTAATTATGTATATATATATATATATGTATATATTTACATATGTGTATACATGTAAATATTTATATATGTATATATGTATTTATATATATATATATATATATGTAAATATATATGTATGTATATATGTATATATATATACACGTGTATATGTAGTATATATGTATATATTTGAATACATATATATATATACGTGTATTTGTACGTACATATATATATATATACATGTATATATAAGTATATATGTACATGTATGTCTAAAATATATATGTACATGTTTATGTAAGTATATATATACATGTATATGTATATATATACATGTATATATAAAATATATATATATATTCATATATATATATATATATATATATATATATATATATATATATATGTGTGTGTGTGTGTGTGTGTGTACATGCATATGTAAGTATACAGTGGGTAGCCAATGTATTTAACACATTGTTTTTTCTTACATATCTCAAAAAATAACATATCAATTTCAACGCAACTTATAGGAAATATTTAAACGAACATTGTCGATGAAAACATAGAAGGAAAATTTAAAATCACAGTTTTGAGAAACATTTATTAACAATAAATAAAATAACCCATATGCAAATGTATTTAACACCAATGCAAATATTATGCTAGAAGAGACGTGTCATCATGATTCCTACCCATATTTCAAATCTTTAGCGATTTTTCTATATCCCTTACCATCTTTGTGATTCTTTATGATCTTCTTGCACATGTCTTTCGACAATTCTTTATGTTTTCACCATTGTCTTGCAGTAGTGGCAACAGAATAGCTGCAGTGTCTCAGAGCTGTTATCTAATAGCCAGTTGAGTGTCTGCAGTGCTGTCATTGGTCGACATATCACATCACACCAATTTGGGTTGGAATCATGATGTATAAATATTCGTACACGTTATAAATGTAAAAGCCTTAACTAAAACAAATTTTGATAAATTTTGTGTGTAAAGATACATTTTATTAAAAATGGTAATAAACTTAATTAATTCTTATTCTAACAGAAATTAATGCATTTTTTTTCTTTTTACTTATAAAAAATGTATTCGTACAGAACAAGAAAAGCATATTATCTTAATTTAATACTTTGTGGAATATCCTTTATTGAGTTCAACAGCTACCTGTCTATTCCTGTACGTCTCAACTAATGATTGAGTGCTATTTTGTCCCATTCTTCTTGGTAGATTGTCTTCAAATTCTTGATATTTGCTGGTGCTCTTTTCCCAATTTGAATTTTCATATATCGCCATAAATTCTCGATTGGGTTCAAGTCTTAGGATCATTATCCATTTGGAAAAACCAATCAGGAGGTAGCCGATGTCTCTCAACAGAACGCATTAAATTATCTTGCAGGATGTTTTGGTATTTTTCGGCATTCATCTAGCCATTTATTATTGATATTCTGCCAACACCTTTTGCAGGAGAACAACCCCAGATCATGATACTGCAGCCACCAATCTTTACAGTTGGCAACGTGTTCTTTGGTAAGTAGGCTTCACCGTCCTTCCTCCACACATGATTTCGATAATTATGACCAAACAACTCTATTTTAGTTTCATCTGTCCATAGTACTTTTTCCCAAAGCGAATTTTAGCCTAGCTTCTCTGTGTCGTTTCAAGAGGAGTAGAGTCTTCCTTGAGATGCGCGATTTCACACTGTTTTTTTGTAGTTCATTACTTATTGAATGCTTGGTTACTTTAATCCCTAATGCATGCAGATGTTCCTGCAGCTCTTCTAGGGTAACATGTGGATTTTGTTGGATCTGGCGTCCTGATATCCTTTATGATCTTAGAGAAATCTTCCTCGGAGCACCTGTTCGTCTTTGGTTTTCGACGCCGTTACGAGTTTTAAACATTGCAATGAACGAATCAATTGTAGTAAAAGGAATATTCAGGTTGTTAGAAATCGTTCTGTAACTGTTCCCATCTTTCCAAAGAGACAAAAATATGTTGTTTTTGTGAAATAGTCAATTCTTTACCTTTCGGCATTATTATAACCTTCTCGTAGGACTAGAAATTGCAGATGCTCTGATAATGGCTAATAGCGTTAACTATAATTACTGATAACATTACTGGAACATTCTAGAATATACTTTTTTCATAATTAATTGATTATTTTATTCTAATAATTGATTTTTTCACCAGTTAGAAATTTAAAAAAGTGTGTGTATGTGTGTGTGTGTGTGTGTGTGTGTGTGTGTGTGTGTGTGTGTGTGTGTGTGTGTGTGTCGATATATATGTGCCTGGTGGATTTTTACATTAAAGTTGTCTGCGTGCCATTTGTGGAGTTACCATTCATGATAGGGCATATATATATATATATATATATATATATACAAATTACATAAAAAACATAAACTCTCTGAGTGCCATCTGTGTAGTTAACCTTCAAGACTGGACCCCTAACGTAGACCTGATTAACAAGTGTAATATTTGAGTAATCGAGGCTTTTTTCATACTCTTTCACTTAGGATAGACTGCTCATGTCTTGAGAATATCTGATGACAGGATACCCAAGATCCTAATTTACAACTAGTTTGATCAGGACTGCAGGAATGTAGAACTCCCATGGCTAAGGTACAAAGACAAGCTGAATTGCAACTTGTCAGCTGTCAATATACCGCATAACACGTTCGAGAGCGTAGCCTTGGTGAGGGTAGAATGGAGATCAAGTTGTTTTAGCGGAATCAGCAATTTTCAATCGGCTTGTCTGAATCGTCTTCAAGAAGCTAGAGCAAAATCTAAAAGGTCAGACACTCTAATAGTGATCTCATCCAAAAATCGTCGCTCTTGCTCCATATGTGGCCACGTTTGTATATCAGTAGGCATACTTCAGTGCCACTTAAGAATTTCGCAGAAACTTTCTTAACTGAATCATTTGGTTGTAAGATCCTCATACATCGAAACCGACAGGAGTGCTCATATATATATATATATATATATATATATATATATATATATATATATATATATAATATTTATACACACAGGCATACTATGTATACTCCCGTATATATTTTATATATATATATACACTTATATAATATATATATACGCACATACATATATACAAACTTACATACATACATACATACATACATATATAAAATGTATACAATATATATACATACATACGCACACACACACACACACATATATATATATATATATATATATATATATATATATATATATATATAGATAGATAGATAGATAGATAGATAATATTAGTGGTAAATATACACATATATATGCAAAATATATAGATATATATACATAGGTGCATACACATATATGCATATTTTTTAAATAAAAATTCTGAGAGGATAGAATCCAGGTAGAACTCAATGTTCAGGACAGAGTAAGGATATAATAAAAGGTTTAAACACTAATATTCCATGGAATATTAGGGTTTTTATATATATATATATATATATATATATATATATATATATATATATATATATATATATCCACACATACATATATATAATATATACACACATATATATATATTTATAATATATATACACACATACATATATATAATATATAAACACATTCATATATATTATATATATAAACACATTCATATATATATATATATATATATATACACACATTCATATTTATATAATATATATACACACATTCATATATATATATAATATATATACATATACATATATACACACAAATTCATATATATATATACACACAAATTAATATATATATATATATATACACATTCATATATATATATATATATGCACACACATTCATATATATATATATATATACACATTCATATATATATATATATATATATACACACATTCATATATATATAATATATATAAAGGCATTCATATGTATAATATATATACACACATTCATATATATAATTTTATATACATTCATATATATAATATATATACACACATACATATATATAATTTATATACACATTCATATATATATATATATATACACACATACATATATATAATTTATATACCCATTCATATATATAATATATATACACACATACATATATAATTTATATACACATTCATATATATATATAATATATATGCACACATATATATATATATATATATACATACATACACATATATACTATATATACACACTTACACATATAATATATATGCACACATACACATATAATATATATGCACACATACATATATATAATATATATGCACAGATACATATATGTATATATATATATATATATACACACCCACATATGCCTACAGAGAAATGCACACGCACACACCTATATACATACACATATACCTTTTGCCAATTTAGAAAAATATAATAAAGATTGAGAAGAAACAAAAACCGAGTTAATGTAAGAGTGAATAGAAAAATAAAGCGAATAATGTAAAATTTTGTTAAATTATTAGAATAAAAATGAAAGGAATGCAAAATAATCACAATCTACGTGATATCTACAAACGTGTAGAAAAAAATAATGATGGTGTGGTTTGCGAAAACTATTTAAAATTTGGAAAAAAAAAAACTATCTCAGAGAGACGAGCTTTCGTAAATAGTTATTAGCTTACAGATCAGAAAACTGTTCTTGGAAAACTCCTAATTCTTGAACTCGGCGATTTTCACCAGCCTAATAATTGCAAATAACAGCAAAACTAATAATTTTTACAGATCACAATCTTAAACATTTCTTGTTACCCCCAAACCCTTATTTAGATTATTTTTAAAAATATTCAAGTTCTTTCTGGTCGTCTCTGAGCTACATTTATCGTATCAGATTACTGACTCCATTTTCCCCCAACCCATGCAGTAATCATAGCCCAATTTTCCTTTTGTCTTATTGCAAATACCTACGACTTCCCAACCCTGAAAGGGGGGAAAATATAATAGGCGGATATGTAAACAAGATAAAGATTGAAAAACAAGCAAGAAAGTATTAAAAAAAAATGAACTTAAAGATGAAATACTAATTTTAAGGTAATGCATAATACTTTTTTTTTCCTAAAGTGGGATGAATATAGAAAGCAATAAAAACTTTAAAAAAAATGATTTTGGCAAACAAGGGAGGTAATTTCTATGTAAGAAAAGCCAGGAGCTGAATTAGAATTCTCCAGTTTCTTCCTACTGAAACAAAATAAATTTTCAACAGTTGAGAAATGGAGAAAATTGTCATTCAAAAATCTTGAATTCTTATCATTACATTAAGGTATTATACATTTATTCCTGTTTATATTTTAACTGATTTTTTCTTCAGTTTTTATTCTATAATTCCCCTTACTTCAATTGTATTCCTGCAAGCGCTTCTAGCTTCTTATCCTATTAAATCAATTATTTTCAGGTCTTTCTGTCCTTTCTTTCTTTCGTATCGTTTATTTGTGTCTTTCTTTCGTGTCGTTTCTTTATTCCTCTCTTTCTTTCGAGTCTTTTTTTCTGTCTTTCTTTCGTGTCATTTCTTTCTTTCTGACTTTCTTTTGTGCCGTTTCTTTCTTTCGTGTCACGTCATGTCGTTTCTTTCTTTCTTTCGTGTCGTGTCATTTCTTTCTTTCTTTCTTTCTTGTCGTGTCGTTTCTTTCTTTCTTTCTTTCTTTCTTTCTTGTCATTTCTTTCGTGTCGTGTCGTTTCTTTCTGTCTGAATTTTGTTGTCGTCTGTCATTCTTTCGTATTGTTTCTTTCATTTTTTCTCTTTCTTTCGTATCGTTTCTGTCTTTCGTGTTCGTTCCCAAATGTGATCGGTGTGGCTAATTCGAATATTAAAATGAAAAATTGGAAGCACTTATTTTCTACAGTTTTATGTTTTAGCGCCATTGATGGCTTCAGTAACAAATGCGTAACCATCACAGTTATGATCCTCCTTCCGTTCTCCTTTCTTTTTTCCTTTTTCTTCTCACCGTTGTCTTCCTGTCTGTCTCTGAATGTTTCCATCGAGTTTTTCTACCCTTTCTATTTATCTTCTTATTTTCTTTATCCTTCCTTCAATTTCTTTTTATACACATATATATATATATTCTTTTTTCGTTCTACTTTCTTTCTTTCCCTTTTCTATTTTTCCTTTGTTTGTTTGTTTCATTATAGTATTCCTTCCAAAAAAAATTTTTTTTTCATAAAAAATTCTACTTTAAGCTTTTGTCTACGCGTTGATTCTGCAGAATTTAAACAAAAAAAATTCAACATTTTCTTTCAACACTTTTCCTTCTATCGCCAATTTTACCTATTCTCGAAATACAACGTCTTAGTGTTATATCCATAATGTTAGTTTTTCATCTCGCATTTTCTTCCTGTAAACTCTTTCATCTATTCGATGCCTGTAATTTGGAAGTATTTCTACAGACACGCATTTTACAGCGGTGAGAAAAAAAAATTATATGCAAACGAATCCTCTCCCTCATAGATACTCGAATAATATTCCTTATTTAATGTATCCATTGTTTTCTAATTATTTTCTTTAAATTTTTAAAAATAGTTGGGCTTTTTACTTTAACCCATTAACATCCACTGTAAAATCCAATATTACAAAAATAAAAATCTGGTTATAATTATGTTTCTAATAAAGAATTTTATTAATCATTAACCTTAGTCACATGAATATGGGTAGTCGCATGATCCCTGCGCAGCTGTACGTCTGATTTGTTCCTTCCAAATATCTGGACAACAGAATTATTAATTCATGTGTAGATTGTCATGGCGGAACATGTAACTTTCTAGATCAAACCATGGTCGATTTCCTTCAACTGGAAACCTCGCTTTGGTCACGCCACCATGACGATTGGTTCCATCGATGGAGAAGCTTAAGACCATGTACAGCAAGGTTGATTCTCCCTTTATTTGTATGGGGTGGGTGTTTATATATTTGTCATAGAGTCCTTCCGTACGTGTACATCCCAGGAGCAGCCGGGCCGATCTCGTAAATCTTTACGCGGCTCGGAGGCCCACTGAGGCCAGACTTGTCTCCGGTATCTCTGTATGTAATTATCTATTCAGGAAAAATCTGGGAGCTAGGAACATACTGCATAATTACTTACACTGTCTATTCTCATCTTAGTTGCTGTTGTCATATCGTTTCGGTCGTGTATTTACACTTAGTGGAAACAAGCCCAACAATATTAACTAGGAGTATCTAGAAATAATCAATGGAACGATAACTACTCGCATAGATTAAATATAAAGGTTCAGTTCGGAATTCCCTGTAGGTTACCCAGATTGATAATCACCTGGGGTACGCCGGTTGGTCCAACGACCGAAATGTTTTATTAAGAACAAAGAATATGACTATAATATACATAATGCAAATAATAATTCTGTTAGACATTTTCATGACGGTCGTCCTCGAGCATAGAATCCAGAGGTTGGCAGTGCATATTTCGGAGACAGTAGGAAAGCGTAGTGCAGGTTCGCAGTGGATATCGTAGCAGAGCGTAGTTCTTCCGTCTGTCCTGTTCGCCGGACAAGTTTCCTCTGGTCCTTCCGGTGAGAAAACAAAGATGGCCGCCTTTATACACGACGGATACAATGTTCAGCGGCTTCTGATTGGTCAACCTTCTATTGGTCGACTATAAAGGGAAATAAGTCATTCTGACTCGCTCACTAGTTATATACTGTATATACCCAAAAAACCGTAACAAATTCCTCATCCCAGAAATTCACACAGAAAATACTACATAATGTTTGTTGATTTGTTACGGTCATCATTCTTGTAAATCGTCGCTCGTACCGTTTTGCATCACCACTGATCGCCTGTAGCTATTACGCGCCACTCGTAT
>CAHIKZ030004400.1:195000-197500 GCA_903632075.3 Acanthosepion pharaonis
CTAGGGAAATAAGAGGAAGAAAACAGGAAGACTCAAGTGAGTACAAAGAAAAAAAAGGGAAGGAATCCCTGAGGAGTTACACATGAATAAAAAACATAACCGTGTATAATAGAGAGATAGTTAGAAGAGAAAGAGAGAACAAATAGACCAAAAAAGAGAAGAAAGAAAGAAAAGGGAAGAGAAAGAGAGAGGAAAAAGAAGAAAGGAAAGAGGAAAGAAAGGAAGGGGAGAAGAAAAAAAGTAAGATAAGAGAAAGAAAAAAGAGAAAGAAAGAAAAAGAGAAAGAAAGAAAGAAAAGAGAAAGAAAAAGAGAAAGAAAGAAAGAAAAGAGAAAGAAAAAAGAGAAAGAAAGAAAAAGAGAAAGAAAAAGAGAAAGAAAGAGAAAAGAGAAAGAAAAAAGAGAAAGAAAGAAAAAGAGAAAGAAAAGAGAGAGAAAGAAAAAGGAGAAAGAAAAGAGAGAAAAGAGAACGAAAAAAGAGAAAGAAAGAGAACGAAAAAAGAGAAAGAAAGAGAACGAAAAAAGAGAAAGAAAGTGAACGAAAAAAGAGAAAGAAAGAAAGAAAAAAGAAAAAGAGAAAGAAAGAAAAGAAAAAGAGAAAGAACGAAAAAGAGAAAGAAAAAATTGAAAGAAAGTGAAAGAAAAAGAGAAAGAAAAGAAAAAAGAAAGAGAAAGAAAAAGAGAAAGAAAAGAGAGAGAAAGAAAGAAAAGAGAAAGAAAAAGAAACGAGAAAGAAAGAAAAGAGAAGAAAAAGGAAGAAAAAGAAAGAAAGAGCAAGATAGAAAGAATATGACTGAATCTAAATAGCTACTCTAGAAAATATAATGAAGATAAAAAGAATGAAAGATTGAATTAATGCATTGTAAAATTGAAAGAAAAGGCTTGAATTTAGAAATTCTCATGGAAAAAAGAAGAAAACTATATAAAAAGATTAGAGAAAGATTCAATTGGTTCTAAGTACTGAATCTTTGAATCAAAAAATTGTTTAATCTGTAAAATTTACAGAATTAAGTAGAAACAAATTTATCGTTTGATAAATTCGTAGCTTTTGCTTCCAAGCCAATCGTTAGATAAAATTTGAATTGGAGATTAAAAAGAGCAAATTAATTCATGATTAAATATTTCACCCTTAAATATTATGAATTTCGTTATTCAACCTGGTTTTCGTTCTTTTCATCAACATTTCCTGTGCATATTTAAAGACATGTCGTTAACAAATGTATTATATTGATGTGTATTTACGTATAGACATCGTTATATATTCACATTTGAGGCAAAGTCATTCATGAATAATGAAAAACGACACAAAAGAATATTACGTTGAGTCAGAAATAATTTCCGTTTTTACTTATCAACTTTATTCTTAAAAAAGTTTGAGCAAAAAAAAAAAAATATATATATAAATTAATTAATTAAAAAAATGAGCAAAATTCTGCAGAGTTTGATGTGTTTTTTTTATTTTTTTGTAACAATTCATCCCAAATCAAGGCAATAAAGCCGCCAAGATGCAAAGGGTTACTTAAAATAAGAGAAACAGGACAATAAATAGAGAGAATCTAAGAAGACAAAAGATGATATTGTGAAAAAGGTAATAATCAATTGGTGCATAAACGTGAAATTTCCAAAACTGGAATTGTTTGACACAATCGAATATATTAAATACACACACACACACACACACACACAGATACATGCATATATATATATATATATATATATATATATATATATATATATATATATATATATATATATATATATATTCCTGAAAAATAATTAATTTTGTGGGGAGAAAGTACGATTTTGTAAACAGTGACTATTACTGCTGATGATGCAAGACTCTCCAGTTGGATTGAATTCTCTAGGTCACTGGCGTGTTTATGGACAAAAAAGGTAAAAATTCACCTCTCTGTAGGGTGCCGATAACCTAGGGGTTAGAATCTCCCGACTGATACAAAATCAGTCGGGTTTCTGTCATGGTTTGAAGCGATGGGATATCTTGACACACTGATGATCTTTAATACAGCGAAACAGTCTGTCTGTGGATGATGGTATATATGATAACCCAGGATGTGCTGTTAACTACACGGATTCAACATTTACCCTTTTATGCAGTGCACGCCCAACCAAACACTTGCGAATCTTGGAGGCAGTGTATATAATATTAGATCGTCCGCTTCTGTGCAGAGAAAAATATAATTTTGTTCGTTCTCTGGTTCTGTTCAGAGGTTCTGTGAGTAAAACTTTTTTTCTATTTTGTACTCACTAGGAACCTAGATACTTTGGTTTATTGCTATATTCTTTTTCCTCCAGCGGTTTTTCATTTAAACCTCATGTATATACATGGGTTTCGTTGTGCGAATTTGTTTCATTTTGTTTATCTAAGAAGGTACCAACGTATTCTTCTGAAGAAGTGTTGGTCGAAAAAGGATCTTTTAAAAATTGTGTTTTTGTATATTTAAGGCTATATACCGGGTGTAACAGCAAAATTGTCGAAACACT
>CAHIKZ030004400.1:202500-215000 GCA_903632075.3 Acanthosepion pharaonis
TTTGATACGTTGGACCTCGTGAGTTTTTATTTTATTTTCTTTTTATACCTAATTGTGTGTTATCACCCCTGTTGGACTCAACTTGCATTACGGCCTAACCCCGTTTGATCTCGTCTGTCTAAGATCAATTCACAACGTGGGTAGGCAGACTGGAGATCGGTGCAGTTACCCTGGTAACCAGGCGTTGGAAGCGGGTTGGGAACGGCGAGGTTGGTATCAATCTAACCAAAGGGTTAGAACGTCACGTTTGGAGCAGCGAGGAGCGAACAGCTGACGCCGTGGCGAAGACGTCACAGTTGGTGCTGTCCGTGACCAGGATATCAGAGCCTGGGGAGCACGTGACGTCACAATTGGCGCCGCGACCGGGATCGAACGACACAGTCGACGCTGCGACCGGGGGACGACGTCACATATATATATATAATAGTTGGCCACTCGTATTCTACCCTTATACTAGGGAGGCTAACCTATTGCAGTAGTTTATACTTCATCTATGTTACAGTTTTTGAGAGAACAGCCAGCACGCTCGATCACGACGTGTTCAATGGTAGGAGATTAATATGGTAAGCAGGCATATATGAATTTTACATAGGATTGCACCTATGGTAACGGACTCGAGGCTGCACGATTGTATCAGATTGCGTTGCTGTGTTGAGGTACAACGATGGTCTTTTTCCATATATTCATATGGACATTTTACCATGTTTTGGCGTCGGGGACCCACCCCAAAGTTTGTATAAGTATTCTGGGATTGTATCTTGGATCGTACATTTAACAGTGTCTATCGTAAACTTTAAACATAAAACCGAAGGATTTGCGAACATGTTTATATGGACTTTTGTCTTGATTTGGTTCAAGGAATACACCCTCAAATGTGTAAAAATATTTTGATACACCCTGCATACACCTCCACATATATATATATATATATATATATATATATATATATATATATATATATATATATATATATAACAATACAAAGATAGAACAAATGATCTCTGTCCACCCTAAAATATTTTATAGAATAAGACAATTTAAAATCATGTCGAACAAGACAACTTAAAACTTCCCAAATTATTAACCAACACATTACACTCTACATCACTGGTAAATACAGCATTAATCCACTCTTAAATTAATCCAAATCCTAAAGACGTAAAAACCTGATAATGAAACCGTAGCCTCAATTGATGTTGAAAAATTATTCTCCATTGTCGGAGTTAGAAAATGGATCGACATAATTATAAACGATATATACAACTATCCATCTCTTACATTAAAAATTAGACCCAGCATATTACGGAAATTTTTACTTGTAAACCGAAGTCCCATTCATTGGTCACAAAAAAATATATATATATATATATATATATATATATATATATATATATATATATATATATATATATATATATATATATATATAACGTGATTGTATTGTGGCATGTCTCTCCCCTGCTGGGAAGATCTCTATAGAAGGAAAAGATAATACGTAGAGGTCAGGGTGCAGATAGCCAACATAACAATAGCGACGATACATGTTTTTCCAAATTTTCAACTGATGAAGAAACCACTTCTCTCCATCAAGAATGGATTTAATGAATTAACAGACTTGAACATTTATTCGAGGAATTGGATATCAATACAAAGTCTTTGCAAAAGTCCTTGGTTTCTGTCATCAACCTGTTACATCCGTCTGGCCACAAGCCAATTCTCAACTTCAATCGAACCTTGCATAAAATGATACAGACTGTATGAGTATTATTGTGTTATGTAACAACACTGAAAAAATATAATCTATGGAACCTCGATTCACGAATTTGTTCCTGAAGGCCGTTCGTAACACGAAATGTTTGTAAACCGAAACTATTTTTCAATATAGAGAAACAAAAGTCACAGTACAATAAAATTTGAAAAGAAAAGTACGCCACAATATACGAATGTATACGACACGGCGGTCGACTGAGAAATTATTTCGTTCGGGGTAATTCGGTTCGGCAATATTGTTCGAGAACTGAGACATTTTCATCTCGAATTTTCTGTTCAAAAACCGATTTGTTCGAAATGTGAGACGTTCGAGAACCGAGGCTGCACTGTAGGTAGAAATGTTAAACCAATTAATAATAATGTTGTAACCTAGGCAAGGTTACTGAATAGAGTAATCACACGAAGATTGGTAATGAACGATAATACTTAGGCCAAGAACAACACATATAAGAATCGCCAGCGGCGCGTAGTAGTAGTAGCCAACTGCGAGAAGTGAATCAACTGAATTCCACAATAAATCTCCAATTGCAGAATACCTACCAACAGCCACACGCAGTGAGATGTAACACAAGGCCGAATTCAATGTGGGGTATCCGAGCCCTTAGGCCCGGCCAAAAATTCCCCGTATATACCGTATAATACGGGATCGGGTAGCTGTTTGCCGAGACGAGACTCTGCCCTTCGACATAGCCTCGCCTGGGGATCCTCTCTGTCCGGAGGCATAGTTTGACCAGCACAGCTGGAGACAAATCTCCGACTGCAGCATACAGCATTTACTACTGAATTTATGTGAATGGGGACATAACTGTAGGTATGCTACAATAAATGATAAACAAGTTAAGCTCATCATATACAATGTAACCCGGATATAAGAGACCCGGATATAAGAGAAACCCGGATATAAGAGAGATTTTCTCTAGTCCCAAATTAGAGCCTGTGTTAATGTATATAAAATAGACCAAACCTGGATATAAGAGAAACCCGGATATAAGAGACTTCTCCGGTCCCGACAACTCTCTTATATCCGGGTTACACTGTATCTAGTATTATGTACAGTGTAACCCGGATATAAGAGACCCTGATATAAGAGAAACTCGGATATAAGAGAGATTTTCTCTGGTCCCAAATTAGAGCCCATACTTACCTAAACAAAATAGACCAAACCCGGATATAAGAGAAACCCGGATATAAGAGACTTCTTCTCCGGTCCCAACAACTCTCTTATATCCGGGTTACACTGTATTACAAAAAATTAAAACAATTGACCTCATATTCTCTGATAACCCTACAACCAAGCAACTAAATCCTCGATAAAAAAAAAAACAATATAGTATATCAATTTACATGTCTCTTCAGAGATTGTATCTCAAATACTAATAATAAACACGCTACGTATATTGGTTTTACTACAACCACGCTCTCCCGTAGACTAACCTGTCATCTTTCTGACCTTAGTTCTACTAAACAATATTTGTTAGGAGAACATTAGCCATGTACATAATATTGGAGTGAAATTAGTTGATAACGCAATAATACTCACACATGTAGCAAAAAGAACCTTAAAATATTGTAGGCTGTCTACATTAAAACAAAGCAACCCACACTCAACAAAATTACGTTTCAAACCAATCACAACATATTACAATGCATTTAAACACATGGTTCTGTTGATGAAATTTTCTTTCTCTTACGCGGTGATGTAAGACGTCATAGTACTGCATTATGAACTTACGACCTGCGTCTGTTATTCCGCGGCCGTTATCATCACATAGCAAAGTTCTATGTAAGAATAACGGGATGTCATCTTTGATGGTAAACATCTCTGTTGTAATGTCCATATGATGATGGCGCATGAGAGCTGAAAGCTTAAATTGAGGAACAACATAATAAAAAAAAAATGTCCAAATATGGGACAGTTTTTGTCATTAGTTTCTCCGAAAGCCACTATACGAAGCTTAGAACTGCTCATGATCAAATATAAGACATTCGTTGTCTATTATATTTAAAAATATATTTGAATATATATATATATATATATATATATATATATAGACTTAAGGTGTGCTATATTTATGGGATAAAGTGCTCAATATCAGAGATAGAGCGTGTGTAAATATAAAAGTGAACGTAGAAGTTAACACTTAGAGGCGACAATCATCAGGTCACCGATTGCATCTAGCATGAAACAGACTGTCGCCTCTAAGTGTTGACTTCTATGTTCACTTATATATATATATCTATATATATATATATATACAGCACATATTCATAAACACACATCACACACACACACATATATATATATACATATACACGCACACACACACACACAAACACACACACACACACATATATATATATATATATATATATATATATAAACACACTGCACATACATAAACATACATCACACACACACACACATATATATATATATATATATATATATATATATATATATATATATATATATATATACACATATACACACACACACATATATATATACATACATACACACAGTATATATATATATATATATATATATATATATATATATATACACCACATATATATTCACACACACACACACACACACACACATATATATATATATATATATATATATATGTATGTATACACACCACGCGCATACACACATATAACCTCACGTGTGTATGCTTATATTTACACGTAAGACAGGTGTATTTAAATATATATACATATGTAGATACACATGTGCGGTCATAGATTTATTCGTATCTTAATTTCAATAAGAAACAATGAAGCTAATTAAATAGATTCTATTTTATCTCTAAAGTTCAAATTAATCACAAGTCTTCGTGATAAGTTTTATTGTATGAATTATGTGAAAATAGGCGGAGAATAATACAGAAAATTAGATAGATACGAAGGACAAAAGATATGCTCTAAGTAAAAAAAAAAAAAAAAGAAAAACAAACAAGGAAAAGTTATAAAGAAATAAAAAAAGCAGTTCCGAAAAGTTGAGAAGAGAAGGGAAATCAAGCGTAGGAAGGAAAATGAATTTTGAGACATTGAAAGAATTGTAAGAATGAAATAGTTTGGCGAATATGAACGAAGGATGAAGGACACATTGAAAAGCTGAATGAAGGAATTTCATATTAGATATGAAGAATAATATAAGAATCTATATGAATAATTATAATAAGTTATTCAAGTATAAAGAAAAACAGAAGAAAGTCAAAAATATGAATAATAATTATTATATATTACAGATATCTATATTAACCAAAGTTCGGTATTCGATGAATAATTCTGACTCGCTTCATCACTTCTGTTTTATTTTATTTCCCAACTATGCGGATGATTAAAACAGTTCTCAAGAAATTTTCTTCTTGATTTCTATAACGCATAGAAAAAATTCGAAACCTCTTTCTCTTCTTTAGATATCTCGATAGATTTGCTGCTTTAAAGATATAACACAGTTATATAACTGCTGTTATAACACAGTTATATAATAACTGCAGTTGTTATTATAAAAACCAATACCTTTCATAAAATTTAATTCAGCCTTCGTTTTGACGTTTAAATTAATCGTTTAAAATTTGACAAAAAATATTTCGAAGCAATTTCGAGTAATTGAAATTTATATGAATGGCATAATAACTTCATCTATAGTTTAGACATGATGAAACGCATGTCAGTTTAGAACATATCCTCCTGATGCCAGTTTAAATTGACAGTTCCGTTTTTCGTATACTGTATTTACCGTTCCTATTTTTTGTTTACCGTTCCTATTTTTTGTTTATTGTTCCTATTTTTTTTTTACTGTTCCTATTTTCTTGAGTTGAGATGAATAATTTCCAATATATTTCAGCAGCAGTTGGCTTAAAAAGTTTATAGTTTATAATGATAATCTCCATGCATAGCAGCTTATGTTAACATAATGATTATATTGAATAAGCTTTTAAATCGTGCAATACAATCTTGGTACATTTTATAGACTGATTAATTTGTTTTTTTTTACGGCTTATCAAGCTTTTCAAGTTTAAATAAGCCGACAAAGGTTGATAAGACAGAAATATATTTTTAAATATTTAGAACATTTTTGAAGATGATTTAATGATACAAGTCCTACTAGTTAACCCATAGCTGAGGGAGCGCAAAGATGGATTTCATACCGTTCCCAAAGGTTATTTGTGTGTCAATGAATATAACGAACAGACTGAAATTAGTGTTCTGCTTTCCAATTTCGAATCGTTATCCATTATATATGACCCACACGTCAAAGCTCAAAGGACCTGGTATTCTCAAATGGTCACCACCCATCTAGCTACCGAACAGAATCGACGTTGCTTAACGTGTTCTTACGAGAATTGATGTTTCAACGGGATGTGTCCGTAAGACGGTATATTATGTAGAAACACCAAATACTATTTAGTATATAGTTTTACTTGCAGTTAAATCTTATGCCTGCATTTATTGTTATACCATTTTCTTTTCTTCTCGTTGATAACCGATGATAAGCAACTTCGAACCTGGTCAGTACCTTGACGGGTATACAATGTACCATAAGCTTGGATGTGCGGGTGGTGTAAAGGAATTGGAAATCAGAGAGCAGAGTTCGGATTCCAATCAATTTCACTTTATATTCACTTATGTGCAAATACCTTTAACAAAGTTATCTACCTCTTCCGCCACCAGCTATGGGTTAATGATTTTCTGATAAGTCTTAATTATCTCAATACAATTCTTACAATCCAAAAATATGTTCCGGCTTTAAATAACCTAAAAAGAGTGATAAACCATAAAAAAAGAAATCAGTCAATCAATTCGGTATACATTGAGGTTTAAAGATAAAACATATTCGTTGTTCCTAAATTTTTAAACCATTGCATGAAACAAGCAAAAAAAGATGAAGATACTAGAAAAAAAAGGATATGAAATAAGGACTTTTCAGAACCAGGGAAACATATAGAAAATCAATTTTACAGGAGGAATAATTAAAGGGATTAAGAAGAAGACAAACAGAATAGAACTGACATTATCAGGAAAATGACCTCAACAGTTAATAATCCTGTAATTAAAATATATATAAGGATATAATGACTAAAATTATCAGGAAAATAGTCTAGTGTTATTTTCTTGAAGAGTTCTCGTCAACCAATTTTAAAATGAAATTTTAAATTCTTGTTCATATCTTTCCCAAGGGATTGTTGCACGTACATGAATATAACGAACCCGACTAGAATTGGAACTCCGCTCTCCAATACATCACTTGCGCATCAAATTTTAAAATAGAAGAATGCTTGCTAGCTTTTCTTCCATGGTGATGTTGCATTTGCATGAAAATCTAAAATAAGTCAAATTTCAAACTTCCTGGGAACAATATATTTTGAGGAGGCCCAGAGAAAGCAGTAGTCAAAAAGCAGTGCTCGTAATAAATTAGATAAAAAAAAAGAAAGAAAGAGAAATAAAAACTGGGATATTAGATGAAACGATTTTATGATTAATAACAATAGTTCTTTGGACATCTGCCAAAAATAGTGGCCGAGACTATCGAACGAACAAATCAAATCTGATGATTAAAACAAAAGCCAACGGAAATGTAAAAGTTGCAACAAGAAACGAAGAGAGTTACTTTGACGATTTGGAAGGGAGGATTTTATTTTGATGGTTTGAAGGAAAGGAAGGATCTTATTTTGATGGCCCGAAAGAAAGGAAGGATTTTATCTTAATGGCTCGAAAGAAATGAAGGGTTTTAATTTGATGGCTCGAAAGAAAGCGAGGATTTTATTTTGATGGACCGAAAGAAAGAAATGATTTTAATTTGATGGCCCGAAAGAAAGGAAGGATTTTATTTTAATGGCCCAAAAGAAAGAAAGGATTTTATCTTAATGGCTCGAAAGAAAAGAAGGATTTTATTTGGAGAAAGGAAGGATTTTATTTGATGACTCGAATGAAAGAAAGGATTTTATTTTGATGGCTCGAAAGGAAGGATCTTATTTTGATGGTTGAAAAGAAAGAAACAAATATTTATTTTATGCTGAGGGCTTGAAATGAAGGAAGAATGGTAGGAAAAAAGACGGAATGATTGAATGTACTTTGACCGTTCAAGAGGGAGGAAGAGATGATTTTATTTTAATGGTTTGAGAGAAAAAACGGAAGGAAGAATCTTACCTTGACGTTTCGAAGGGAAGAAAAAAAGGATTTTGTCTTGACCGTTCGAAAAAGAGGAATAATTTTACTTTCATGGTTCGAAATATATGGATTAAATATACTTTGATGGTTTGAAAGAAAACAAATGTATGAAATGTACTTTGATGTTACGAAAGAAAGGAAAAATGTTTTTACTTTGCTGGTTCGAAAGAAAGAATTTTATTTTGACGTTTCAAAAGAAAGATAGGAAGAATTTCACTTTGATGATTCCAGTAAAAGAAAAGAAGGATGGAATGTAATTGGACGGTTCGGAAGAAAGGAAGAAATTTAGATGGTCTAAAAGAAAGGGGAAATAATTTTACTTTGATGATTCGTAAGATATAAAGTAAGTAATGATCGAACTTTGGTTGGAAGAAAGGAAGGAAAAAATAATTTTACTCTGATAGTTCGAAAGAAAGGGAGGTTGGAATATACTTTGACTGTTAGGACGGAAGGATTTTACTTTGACGGTTCTAAAGAAATAAACGAAGGGATAATTTTATGTTGATGGTTAATATTTTGCTTTGACCGTTCTAAAGGAAAGAAGCATTTCCCGTCGACATTTCGAAAGTAAGTAAGGATAGAATATACTTTGTCGGTTCGAAGGAGAGGAAGGAAGGATTTTACTTTAACAGTTAAGAATTTTACTTTGTTGGTTCGAAAGAAAGGAAGAATTATACCTTGATATTTCGAGGGAAAGAAAGGAAGGAAGAATTTTTCTTTGAGGGTTCGAATGATTGTTCTTTGATGACCTGAAAGACAGAAAGGAAGGAAGAATTTTAATTTGACGATTTGAAAGAAAGGAAGGAGGAAAGGATTATGCTTTGGTGACTGTTTAAAGAAAGAGAGGAAGGGGGAATTTTACATTGATATTTCGAAAGAAAAGAAGGGTGAAATGTACTTTAACTTTAACGAAAAGAAGGAAAGATATTACTTTGACGCTTCAAAACAAAGAAAAGAAAAATGTAATTTGACGGTTAAGAAATCGAAAGAAATGAAGGAAGGAGGAATTTTACTTTGACGATTCGAAAAAATGAAGGATTTAGTTTTGACATTTCGATGGAAAGAAGAATAGATTTTATTTTGACGGTTCGAAAAAAAAAGGAAGGATTCGTCTGATCAGGAAGGAAGAATGGAACGTGCTTTGACGGTTCAGAAGAAAGGTAGGAATAATTTTACTGATGGTTCAAAAGAAAGGAAGGATAGATGAAATGTTCTTTTAACGTTTCGAAAGAAAGAAAAGAATGATTTTAGTTTGACGGTTCAAAAGAAAAAAATAATAATTTTACTCTAATGGTTAAGAATTAGAAGGAAGGATTTTACTTTGACAGTTCAAAAGATATAACGTAAGAACGAATGGAATCTACTTTGACGGTCCGAAG
The DNA here is from genome assembly GCA_903632075.3 of Acanthosepion pharaonis. Lineage (NCBI taxonomy): Eukaryota > Metazoa > Mollusca > Cephalopoda > Sepiida > Sepiidae > Acanthosepion > Acanthosepion pharaonis. Next base: position 211,833 of record CAHIKZ030004400.1, read on the forward strand.
AAAGGAAGAAAGGATAGAATGTACTTTGATTGTTCGAAGGAAGAATTTTACTTTGACAGAAAGGAAACATAAAGGATTTTACTTTGATACTTCGAAAGAAAGGATAGAAGTATTTTACTTTGACGGCTCAAAAGAAAGAAAATAAGGAGGTGACCGTTTAAAAAAATGAAGTAAAGTAAGGAAGAATTTGGTAGAAAAATGGAAGATGTACTTTGAATGTTCGAAAGAGGGAAACAAAGAAAGTAAGATATTCGAAAGAGATAGATAAAAAAGAATGAAATAGATACGGCTGTTCTTGTGGATGCTATACCATTTGCAGAGATATTCATTTATAATGTCTTATTGTTTTTATTTGTTTATTTATTTTTTGAGTGACGAGTTGAATTCCTTTTTAGGTTCTTATTACACAATTTTATTCTCATTTTTTATCTCATGTTTTCCTTTTTTAATTATATCTTTTCATCACTTGATCAAGGAAGATTTTTTGTACCAAATTACGTCATACAAAGGTCACCATGATTTTAGAAATATAAAAAAAAACAGATTATAAATGAATATAAAACAGCTTCAGTAATTAAAAAATAAGGTAAAAAACGCCTGTGGTAAAAATACAATACGAAAATAAACAGTTTTTACTCACAATTTCTTTTTTCTGTTTTCTTATAACATAATTATATATATTTAATACTTATATAATACTTATTTAATAATTATCTATATTTAATACTTCTCGTTTTCACTCCCGCGTGGTCATGTGTGACGTCACGAGGTGCGATTTTCGCTTCCATGTCTCGTCTACACGAGTTAGTCGTTGCTTTGAAATTTTTCATGCAAAAAAAACAGACAATCATTATTGTTTCGTCCGTGTATTGGTTGATATATTGAAAAGTAATTGTCATCTTTGATAATGGCTTATGTAAGCCGAAAGCTTCGATTGGATTTAAAGATGTATCAATATGATGATATCATTTCGTCTTTCAATGATAATGTTATTAAACTTACCAGGCAATATGGAAGGAACTTACTTAAAATAAATAGACAAAACTTGTCTATATTATTTAATGAAACATACATCAATAATTATATGTGTGTGTGTGTGTGTGTGTGAGATCAACAGACAAACTGTTTCGCTGTTTCACAGTTCAAAATTATAAGTGTGGCTAGACAACCGATTTCGTCAAGCCGGGGTCGAAATTCAACTGATTTGGTAAATGGTATTCTCAACATTCTGCTGGAGAACCAAATTTTTGTTACCCTCAGTTTAAATTTTCTTCATTTTGATGATATATATATATATATATATATATATATATATATATATATATATATATATATATATATATATATATACTATGAACCTAAAGAGCCAGATAAACCTATGCACGCTCTTTAGGTTCATAGTTAGAATTGCTTTACTTAGTGTATTGAGCATTTTATTCGGTTACTTTTGCTTTAGTCGTTTTGGTATATTTTTTCTTTGGACTCTGAGCTTGGATTCTGGACGATTCTTATCGCCTCAATTACATGTTTTCAGTTCTTTCCTTTTTTATCCTTTATTTTCCTTTAGGCATTGGTTTGTTTATTTACAAACCAAAACACCTAAGGTTTTTTCCAGACGAGTATAACTATTTATAAGTTATATATATATATATATATATATATATATATATAGTCTTAAGGTGTGCTATATTTATGGGATAAAGTGCTCAATATCAGAGATAGAGGTGTGTAAACATAAGTAAGCACTTAGAGGCGACAGTTTGTTTCTGAAACAGACTGTCGCCTCTAAGTGTTGATTTCTATGTTGACTTTTTATATATATATATATATATATATATATATATATATATATATATATATATATATATATATTAGGAGGATTTGAAATTTAAGTGATACATTGAGTCTAGAAGAATCTTCAACACAATGCAGAAAGCACTGGACGGCCGTTTCGTCCTGTATGTGAGACTCATCAACAGTGTACATCCACTACTGAGAATCGAACCCGGAACATTACGATACAGCGCAAGCGTCATACCAACTGTTTTAAGAGGTGACTAGTTATATATATATATATATATATATATATATATATATATATATATATATATATATATATATATATATATATATATATATATATATGTGTGTGTGTGTGTGTGTGTGTGTGTGTGTGTGTGTGTGTGTGTGTGTGTGTGTGTGTGTGAGAGAGAGAGAGAGAGAGGGGGAAACTGAAATAGAAAGAATGAAATTGATAGACACAGAGAAATAGTGAAACACATTGATAAAGAATCAACTTAAAAAATCAATCAGACTAATGGATATGAACATGATGAAATTGATAGATACATATACTTTAAATTAGACAGTTAAAGATTAGACTTAGGTAGGTAGTACAAAGTAGGTTTAGGTAGATAAAAAGTAAAGATCAGGCTTAGACAAGTAGTAAAGAAAATGCTTGGTGAGATAGGAAGTCGAGATCAGGCCTGGAGAGATAGATCCGATGTGTATTTGTAGGAAAAGAATTAAAGTAGCTGATTTATCAGGAAGAATTGTAAGAAAAAAAAAAGATAAAGAATATGTGTAATTGAAAATAAATTGTTAGACAACTAAGCAGAACGCGCGAATTGGAAAGAAAGAAAGAAAGAAAGAAAGAAAGAAAGAAAGAAAGAAAGAAAGAAAGAAAGAAAAACACATGCGAGCACATTTAAAAGGGAGGTCGTGTGAATAAAAAAAAAAGGACACAGAATGAAGACAATTGTGTTTCATCGATGGAAATGGCTTACGGCTGCTAGTCGACAAGATTAGAGGATTTGTGTTCTGGAAAACAATAGCCGGAAATAGAAAAGATTCAGAAACTCGACAGCAAAATAAAGTGGAATCTTCATTAACCTCTTAATTAGGCTTTTTCCTATTATCAGCTTCTTTTTATCGCTCTCGATCCGTCTAATTTAACTCCATCTTTTCCTTACTTTCCGTCATTCAGATTGTCTGTCCTTACCTTCGCCATTTTAGACCATTTCTCGCCACAAACGATAAGTCGAGCATGCGCTCTCAGCAGTGCCTGGCGGCATTACATCATCACCAGTTAGATGCTAACCTTTCGCTTTTCTTACTGTTCCTCAGCCCATACGTTGATTCCCCCCACCCCGACTCAGCAACTTCTTT
>CAHIKZ030004400.1:217500-230000 GCA_903632075.3 Acanthosepion pharaonis
ATGTCATATATATATATATATATATATATATATATATATATATATATATATATATATATATCTGTGTTGTCATATATATATATATATATATATATATATATATATATATATATGAAAATAAACCTCAGGAACAGTGATATTGACTGTACATATACATTATGCCACGTATACCGTCGTGTGTGTGGGCGCTAATAAATATCAATAGTGGTATAAACTGTTCTACCGATGCTTTGACTATTTAAAGCTCCTGACGAAGTCTCTGACTTGGGCAGAGAGGAACCCTGATGGGTCTATGCAGTAAGGGCAGTCTCGTCCTGGGAGTTAGACAGATCCGAGCCCGTTTATGCGGGATCTACGGGGACGTTTTGGCCAAGATGACCCACGTTAAACTCGGCCTTGTGCCACATGAACTCTCGTTGCGGGCGGCTAATAAATATCAACAGTGTTATACACTGAACACTGGTCAACCGACACACACTCCCAAGTCATGTATCACACTTCTGTTGTATTTACTGTTCAATACACTATTTATCTGCAACCTCTTTTGTTATTTCTTAAGCATTACTTGGTCACAACAATCTCCCGCCAAAAACTGTTTTATACATTTATATATCAAGTCTACCATTCGTATATAGATTGAATATTGTTATCACATCTGGTCTGGTGCTCAGAGATTCTTAATAAAATCTAAAAAATAATATGCAATATTAATCCTCCTAACCTGAAATCTCGGCTTTAGTAATTTTCCCGCGGCTCTAATGTATGACGATAAACTACGTCCAGTAGCAAGGCCACTGATCAGGAGATTTTGAGGAGCATGGAACCACCTCTTAATTGCTGGTGCTCCCAGGTCCACCCTGGTCCGTAATGGTAGCATCTGTTAGGGCCCAAGCTATGGGCAAATAGTTGACCCCGAAACTGGAATAAATGATTATAAAAGTGTAAAAATAGGTTTTATTACCAGAAATACTTTGTAAAAAATAATTTATCAGCAATATATTTTTGAAAAAAAAAAAAAAAAAAACTATTACCAACAATACGTCTTTGAAAAAAATTAGCAGTAATATATTCTTGGAAAAGTATTACAAGCAATACTTTTTTTGAAAAAAATTATTACCAGAAATAGATTTTTGACAAAACATTTACTACCAGCAATACATTTATTACCAGCAATAAAAATTTTATCGGCATTAAATAACCCATTGGGGCTGATATGCTGTAAAACAAACCAAACCAAAACTTTTAGAGTGTGTAGATTTTGATCTAGTGCGAACAAAATATTACCAAGTGAGTAATTTAAAAGACAAAAACAAAACTTTTTTACGAAAATAAAACCATCCAAGCTTTTAAATTTCCGAAAAGAGGTTGGATTGTACTAAAAAATATGAGTAATTGAAAAAATTGTTCGAATATATATGTATACATACACACCTTTTTTTTTACCCAACTATTGCTATGAATCTATTTCAAAAATTTGTTGGCATTAAATGACCCACTGATGTTTTGATATGCCATAAAACGAAACAACCAGCGAACGTACTTCATTGTATCTTTTCTATAAATATTTTTTATGGTAATTGTTCTGATGAGTTTGTCTCTTTTGTACTTCAAATTTACGAATTTAGACGCAGTACTAGATTGGCAGTTAGTATTTATTTTACTAGAAATATAACTGTTAGTTCTATGCTAACAATTTCTTCTCTCACACTTGTCGCATTTGAATTTCTCTTCCGGCTTTTTGGTTTGTTGTCAATTTTAATCTTCAAAAATTTAAATGTAATTTCAATATTTGTCTTCTGTTGTCGTAATATCTGTTTTCTTATTTGCATTATTCGGACTGTTATCCTCATTTTCATTGCAATATTCCCAATGTTTATTCCGTTGTACGCTCTTCAGGTGACTGGAATTTTGAACCGAACACTTTATTTCGTCCACCGGGGTAGATTTTTTCTAGTTCCACATGCCATGCCTCTTCCGGATGTCTCAGTTATTTCCCTTTAACTCAACTCTCCAACTCTCTTCAACTGTTGATCTAACCAACGCCTAACTTGGAGAGTTGAGTTAAAGGAAATAACTGAAGCATGAGGAAGAGGCATGGTACAATCTACCCCGTGGACGGAATGAAGGGTTTAGTTCGAAATTTTAATCATCTGAAGAAGGCCGAAACCTTGTGAATAGGCCAATGAAGACGAGGAGGATTGTCCGAATAATGTAAATAATCATACTACCTAATCTGATAGATAAATACAGACCTGTTTTCTTATTGCTCTCTCTCTTTAATATTTTTTTGTTTTTTCTCATATTCCATCATTCTCACTAAGCTTTGCGTCTTAGTGGCTTTATTGCCTTGTTTGAATTGAAATGATTAAAATAATGTATTTAAAAATTTGGTGTTTACAGAACGACATTAACAAGCTAGTATTCCAGACCATAGATAATATAGTGGCTTAAATACTTCAGGAATGATTTATTAAATCTATATTTATTTTAATACCATGCCGCTTCGGAACATTGGTGATCATGTCTTTCTACATTGTACTTTTACTTATCTGTGAGTTTCTATGACTTCTTGGGAAAGGTAGTGGATCTATTTCCTGTTGTCTTCTCCGTGATTTGAAATTCGGAATTTTCCTCCTCGATTGAATGCCACCCAATTCTAGAGAATTCCCCTGACTCTAATACTATTTAACCCATAGCCGTGGCATATAAGAAATGTATTCATACCTTTGCCAACGGCATTAATGAGAATGTGAACAGGCAGGAATTTGATCTTGGCTCACCTATATCTGCGCCGATGACCATTAATCTACCCACGCATCATTTTCATGTGCCCTGTCTACGGAGGTCGTGGGCGATCATGGCTCTCCACAGTTTCTTGTCTTTTGTAACGCTGAGTAAATGTTCCCTTTTTGCTATCTTTATTAATCCCTGTTCTTTCATGTACATTAATCATATTAGGACTAATATCCCTATCTTTGTTATCACAACGTTTCAACCAAGTGGTCCCTTCAGCTTTCCTCAGTAGCCAATCCGAATGACCTTTAGGAAATTTCGAACTGAACACTTTATTTAATATATAGCGACACAGTGTTCTCGTTCCGGTTTCCAGGTTTAGGGATATTTCGTGTTTTTCTATTTTTTTAAATGTAATCATTTCACCCCATTCAAGGCAATAAAGCCACTAAGATGCAAAGGGTTACTGGGTGTTAGAGAACATGAGAAAAACATTATTAAAAGAGAGAACATTGAAAGAACAAAAATTAAGTAAACAGTAGATAACGATTGAATTTTTTTTAAAAATCAACTTCACGCTAAGCAAGGTAATAAAGTCACTAAGATGCAAAGAGTTACTGAGTGTAAGAGAATGAGAAAAATAAACTATTACAAGAGAGAACATTGAAAGAACAATCATTAAGTAAACAGCAGATAACGATTGAATTTTTAAAAAAAGTCAATTTCACACCTAGCAAGGTAATAAAGCCACTAAGATGCAAAGAGTTACTGAGCGTCAGAGAATGAGAAACAATAAACTATTACAAGAGACAACATTAAAAGAACAAGAATTAAGTAAAGAGTAGATAAAGATTGAATTTAAAAAACAAAAACAAAACAAAACAAAAAAAAAAACATAATTTCACGCCAAGCAAGGCAATAAAGCCGCTAAGATGCAAATTTTGGTAGAATTAGGAACAAAGACTACTAACGAGCGGGAAGTGAAAAGAATAATCGGATGGACAGTTGATAGCGTTTCGCATTGCATTTAAATTTTTGCAGATTATAAATGGCTGGAAAGTATGGATCCTGAAGGGATTTCCACAACCGAGAAAAGAAACTATTACCGTAGAAATGTTACAGGTAATCAGCTCAAGTGCAATTTGATGAGATATCGACACCAATCTAGTATTGCGCATAAAGTCTCTATATTATATTCTGTTAGGATTACTGGGAAAAAGGATTTATTTTATGTATTATTTATACTTACATTACTATCATCGTAACTTTTCGACTGTTATGCCCCGCAGTCCTGTTCAGTTGTCTGTAGGTCCGTGCTATCTTTAAGGAACTTCGTACTGGTTATTTTATTTAATCTAGAGGAGTAGTGATTTTCCAAGCGTAGCTTAGATGTGGACACAAGGCCAATAGTATGGGGCACCCAGTGAGGATCGTACTCACTACTCGGTCGTAAACTGTTCTAGCGAGACAAGCTTGCGAACATATACACCGCCTCGAGGTACCCTTTAATCTACAGGAGTATATTGCTCTCGTTTCTCTGTCCAGGTCTAGGGATATTTCGTCTTCTTCTTCTTCTTCTCAGTTACAACTCGCTCTGCTTGTAGTGAGTCCAGATCTTTACGAAATGAGCTAGGGATTGAAATCATAATTACTAACTGATTTTTTTGTTTGTTGTTTGTTTGTTTACGGCTTATCCATCTCTTGTAGATTATTTTGAATTATAAGAATATCTTTAGGTGATTGGAATGTCGAACTGAACCCTTTATTTCGCTCGCTGGGGTAGACTGTTCTAGTTCCACCTGAAGAAGGCCGGAGCGTACAACGGCCGAAACGTTGTGATAAATATGGCAACAAAGATGAGGACGATAGTCCGAACAAGGTAAATAGTGTACATAATTCCTCATCTCAGAATTATAGACAATTTACTAGCCTTACTATTTAACTCATAATTAGTGAGAAGATATGGATTCATACCTTTCCCAAATATATTTACAGGAAAGTGCCTATAAAACCCAAATGGAATTCGAACTCCTCGATTTCTCTCTCCATACGGCTATCCTTTACACTACCCGCATATATAATACTTACTGAAGGTTACTCGAATCGACATACCCCTGACGAAAGCCAGAAAATACAACGGTCGAAACATCATGATAATAACGAAAAGGATTCGGACATAATTAATGGATAATTGATGTTTTTGCTTGTTTGTTTGTTTTTGTTTTTTGTTTTTTTGTTGTTGTTTTTACGGCTTATCCACCATTTGTAGCTTACCTTGGATTATAAGAAAAAGTCTTTTTTACGAGTTAATATTACATTAAGAATGCTTAAGAATAAGTGATTTTTTCAGATACTAGCTTTACTATTTAACTCATAACTAGGGGGGGGTATGGATTCATACCTTTCCCAAATATATTTGCACGAAAGTGGCTATAAAACTCAACTGGAATTCGAACTCGACTCGCCGATTTCTCATTCTAAACAGCTATCATTTACACTACGCGCACATCCCATACTTACCGAAGGTTACTCGAATCGACATACCCCTGACGAAAGCCAGAAAATACATCAGTCGAAACATCATGATAATAAGGAAAGTGATTAGGACATTAATCTTAATATAAATAATGGTAGCTCCTTATCTCAAACATTCAAAAATAAATTATCGAATGTATTGTTTTTTTTTTTCAAATGGATTGTTTTTGCGTATCAGAAAATGCACAAATATTATGACCTTAAATTTTTTTAATCTAATTAAGCGCCTGTCATAAACAATCGTTAGTTGAATTGTTTCGTAGACTACTGTTTGTGCTAGAAAATAATTCTGGGCTGCCCATATTTTTTAACCTTATACCAGACTAAAATATTATTACTTGCTATTGGTACTTTCATCGGTGATGGTGATGGTGGGAGCGGCGTTCTTATACGACGTCCTGTCTGTCAAAAGAGTAAACTTTATGAAACACCAGCTGAAAAGAACAAAACCAGCGATCGACACACCAATTTCCAGGCATTTGTTCGTTTCGTTGTTGTTGATATAGCCAGGAGTAAGAAAAGCAATGAGCGGGAAGACAATGACAATAAAATAACACTGACAAATAAAGAACGGCCAAGAAGAACAACAACTATTTGCGTAATGAGAACAACGACAATAAAAACAATTACCAATTAGACGTCGACAGAGTCAGAGACGATACTCCGCGAGGAGGACATCTCTGACGCCATATTTGAACGTTCATGACAAAGACAGATAATGCCAGCGGCAACTGTGACGGAGCAAGTGTTTAATAGAATAAAATTTACGTTGTTCAGTCGAATGAATAATTTCCGAATGGCACTCTCACTAAGAGATTAAAATTACCAAAAGCAATCTTATAGTGCGAAAGGAATCTATCTTATTCTCTCTCTTCCTTCTTTACCTTTTTTTTTTCTCTCTCGTTCTGTTTAGGTGTATACGTGTGTGTGTGTGTGTGTGTGTGTGTGTGTGGAGTATAAACCTATACATATATGTGTTTACTACTATACGAAAATATTGACTTGGGTTTTGTGCTAACTTTTTGCATATAGGTATATGTTAACCTCACAATAATTTTTCTCAGTACAGGATAAAAAATGTTTTGCTAACCTCCAAAAATTCGGTACAGTTTTTTGTCTAAATTGAAAGGTTTGTATTCATTTCCCTTGCCAATTCCGTATTCCATTCCCTTCACTAGTCCGTATTCCCTCAACTAGTCTGTATTTCATTCCTTTCACTAGTCCGTATTCCATTTCCTCTAATACTCCGTATTCCATTCCCTCGACTAGTCCGTATTCCATTTCCTTCACTAGTCCGTATTTCATTGCCTTCACTAGTCCGTATTCCATTCCCCCGACTAGTCCGTATTCCATTCGCTTCTCTAGTCCGTATTCCATTCGCTTCTCTAGTCCGTATTCCATTCGCTTCTCTAGTCCGTATTCCATTCCTTTCTCTAGTCCCCCGAAAAGTCCCTATTACATTCCTTAGCCTTTACCAGAGCTTCAACATCGGCATGATGTCTCTGGATCTATTTCAAGTAACACCATCATTTGATTGATCCTTTATGTGCGTGAATTTTAATCTTGCTAGGAACGTAAACTCTTATGGATTTGTGCAACACCGGGCACCTCTTGCAGTGGGTGTTGCATTAATATCTTGGCGAACTTTCATAGGTCTTCATTCAGTGTTTTGCCTTTTGTCGGTTAGAGGCAGCCACTCTGTACATGCTGGCTGCGATTCGATTCCAAGTCATACCATCGCTTGATTTATTCTCAAATCTGTGCAGTGTGGACGTGACTTTTTAGTTCTGCTAGGGCATTACACTGATTTTCGCAGATGTGGCAAAGTTTTTTGGTGAAATTTCAATGTGTGGCCTTTTTGATGTTCTTTGATGCGACAAGATCTATTACATGTTACATCAAATTCTATGCCAACGTTCTCCTTAAAATAACATCAAGACGATCTTAAACATCTCTCTTGCATTTTTCATGTCCAACACGATTCGGTTCGAATCTATCTAACCCATGTTCAGAATTCTAACATTCTAACCAGTCGACTTGAAATATGCCTGCATACATTCACTGTCTACTCATCTTTGTCGCCATATTTGTCACAACGTTTCGGCCGTTGTACGCTCCGGCCTTCTTCAGGTTTTTGGAATGTCGAACTGAACCCTTTATTTTGCTCACTGGGGTAGACTCTTCTAGTTCCACGTGCCATGTTTGATAGATGCCTGTTATCAGTTACCTCCTGCTAATTTCCCTCTGAAAGTTTTCCACTGCCTTAACCGGATATTGAACTCACACTCTTTTGTTCCTGTCACTGGATCTAACCAACGCCTTTGTGGCATGTGCCCTTGAGGACATCTGGGCATGAATTTCTGGGTATTATATTGTCTTCAGCAACCATTTTTACCAGTGCTCATATTGCAATTTTGCTGTTATCATTTCATGTTTTTACCAGAGCTCATATTGCAACTTTGTTATCATTGCTTTTCTCTGGCACTCCTTATTACTGGTTCCCATATTGTATTTATTTCTATGCAAAAATTTTACATAAAATATTTGACAATACCTTATTTGCATATAATCTCTAGACGCAGTTTCTGAGATGTTCTCTACCCGATGATGATGGCATTCCAAATAGAAAATGTTGATGCATGGACATTTGGTCAAAATTTTGAAATGGATCAGACTGAAAACATTTCAGACCCATTCCTGAACAATGAATACATAAATAAAACAAAGAAACACCATTCTGAACTCTTGAATAATCCCTCGAAACTGGCCACTCAGTTATTGGATAGTTTATATTTAAACATTCTCGAGAAACCAGGAAAATGGTAAGAAATAGGGAAAAATAAATAAATAAAAAAAGACTGAAGCCGAAATGCCAGGTCAGGGCCGATAATATTGCATATTCTTCTTTTGAATTCTGTCAAGAATATCTAGATATATAGTGGCAGCAATAATGAAGGCAGGGACGAATAGTAAACTTTTCGGGGTTAAAATTTGTCTAGGAACACTATGAACGAAAGTCCATAGCAAAAGACCTAGCATTTACTTCAATATAATCATTCCACTTCAGATAGAGGGATGGAGAAAGGATGCTTTAGATATAAACCTGCGCTAAGATACCATCAAAGTATAGATATAAATTGAGATTGCTCGCTAGGAAGATATTTAAGATAGATAAGCTCAGGTGGATTTCGTTTTATAGTGACAGCTATCATGAGAATATTGGTAGATATGGTCTTACCTATATATATATATATATATATATATATATATATATATATATATATGTGTGTGTGTGTGTGTGTGTGTGTGGCCTGACGATTGCATCTAGCATGAAACAGACTGTCGTTTCTAAGTGTTGACTTTATGAGGTTCTATATCCTTATATATATATATATATATATATATATATATATATATATATATATATTACCCCATATTAACTTAACTAAAATTTCAGTAAAAGAGATTACCTATCTAGAAACAGTCACGAGTTAAATTCATGAACAAAATTCAAACGGATAGAGATGTCAACTTGATAATCAATAATAAAATGTTTTTAAAGAGATTAAAAAAAAAGATTACTAGAAGTAAACTTAACTTTTAAAATAAAATTTTATTCTTTTAATGTACTTTCTGTGAATATTTTTCTAATCGACTATTTCATAGAAAATTCCCAAAATTTTAATAAAATTTAAATCACTAACAAACATCAAATTAAATCATTTGTAGACAGTTTAGAGACATTTAAATTTATATCAAACATTATAATCTTTATGAACCCCCAAAATAACACTTTGAAAGTAAAACAAAATAACAGCGTCTTTTCTAGCCTTTTTTTACAAAGAAAATTAGTGAGACTTTCTCTCATAACTTCCTTATCTCTTTTTCTCTCTGGGTTTTTTCTTCTCTACCCCTTCGTTATCAATATATAACTTCCGTTAAGTTAACCGTTTAAATGTGTCAATATCTGCTAACTCACTCATGTCTTCTCTCCCCCCCACACCCTCACTTCGTTAATTTACATATGTTTAATACGGCCCGTCAAAAATGTGTAAATTTTCTTTTCATTTCTTGTTTGGAAGTAAAGTCTGATGATCCGCAGTCCTTTTAAAAGGGTTGTGGTGAAATAATCTATTACATGGAACCTTAAAGTGGTCTGTTTTTATTTAAATTATTTGCTCTGGATTTACATTGAGCTCTCTGGATTTTATCCTCCTTAGGTTTACCCATACGGATTACCTAGTTTTTCATAAACGAAATATACATGTAGATAATATTAGTGGTTAATATACACATACATATGCAATCATATATCTAAACTACGATTACGATTCCAATAGAATAAATTATGACCATGGGAATATTAGTGTTTAAACCTTTTTATAAATAATATATATATATATATATATATATATATATATATATATATACATCGATGTATATATATATATTTTATATTTGCATCTCTCTCAATCTCTTTCTATGTATATATATATATATGATATCTATATTTACATCTGTCTCTCTGTCTCTCTCTCTCTATATATATATATATATATATATCAATCTATATCTATATTTACATCTCTCTTCTCAATATATATATATATATATATATATATATATATTTACATCTCTCTCATATATATATATATATATATATATATATATATATATATATATATAATGGGTGAAAAAGAAAGGTTCACAGGCGCATAAATATATGGATAAAATGGTACGCAACTTGGGCAATTATCAAATGGAATGACGGAAAAATCGTCCGATTAACCGTGTGCACACTCATATGGAAAAAGACGTGTACACTGTTATTTTGTTTAAGTTTCTTACTTTACTCATATCTTTCTTTTTGTTACATACTACATTTTTGTTAGCCTTAGCCAGTGAGATCATATATTGAGCGTTTTAGAAATTATTGAAACGAAAAGAAAGAGGAAAATGAAAAACCAAATTCAAAGACAGATTTAAAAAAGCATAAAACGTAGTTAAATGATATCTGTAGGTGATAATTGAAGACGCTTAACGGTGGAGATATGCAAGACAATGATTGATCTGCGCCAGTCACGCATATTTCTTTATTTTCGAAAATGGCCGCTCGATAAAAAAAAAGAAAGAAAAAGCAAGCAAAGAAAATTAAAATAACAATCCCTCCTATTTTTTTTTCTTCCGTATCAAAAGACTTCTGGACGCACCTCATTTTATGGCGAGATTGGTTCAGTTACACAAGCACGTACTTTTAAGCTATGCTGTGTCGGTATTTGGACGTATCAGAAAGAAATATTAAAGTTATCAGTCTGGATTTCTTGTGGCAAGATTTCTTAAAATAAAAATAATAAACATATTCGCGATAAAAAGAAAAAAAATGTGTTAAAACAACGCTTTAAGTATATACATTTTGAATTAAGATTTCCTATCAAAAACATATGTATAAGAAAATTGTTTGTTCGTTGTGTAACTGCACTTCAATACACAAATGTTTTCCTGATTTTTTAAAATTTCTTTAGGTTAGACGTCACAACCGGAGTGGCTTGTTATTAACATATTCCATACATGATTGCGTCTATTTTCTGCAAATATTTGCATGAAATTTGGCTGATTGTCCTGAAAGCGGCCAATATTAGAAATTTATATAAACTATCTTTTATAAAGTTTATTTTATTTCCCATATGATTTTTTTCTCTGTCTCGTTATTTGGCGGACATATTTTGTATCGAGTGAGTTAAAGTCACACCTTGTGTAATGTTTTTTTTTTGTTTCTTCAAAGATCTCAGCTGAAAATTGTTGAATGAATTTTTCCTTCAGGAAATGAATAGTTATTTACCTCCAGCTTTATTTTTCGTTTTTTTAGAGTAATATGCAAACATTTTTATTTATATCAATTTTGCGATGAAGAATTTATTTTATATGCTATGTCCTTTAAGATTATGGACGATTAACTCTCGACAAAAGTTCCTTTCATGTGTTACGTTAAGTAATCTTTAAACTTTCAATATCTATCTCTGTTCTGAATCTGTCAAATATTTATTTGAACCTATGTTTCACGAGTTCTCACCTCTGATTCCTTAGCCATTAAAAATAACAGTCAACTAATTACATATTAAAGGTTTCTGCTTCTCTATTAAAGTCAATTGATTCTCTTTTAAATTTTATATTTAATCACAGCAATTTAAGGATAGGAAATTATGGAACGCTAACGCCCTGAAGGGACACAGCATACAGAATCTCTAACGGCTATTCATTAAAGTCTAATGAATTTGTATTAAAGTTCAAAGGATTTCATAGATAATCTATTAATTCTATAGTAAATTAGGTTTCCTATTAAAAAGTAATGCATCTTTATTAATGTCAGTTAATTCACTGTTAAAGACTAATGAAATCCCATTGAAAACTCTTCTGATATTGAATAGTCGTCAGCCAACATGATATCAGAATTTATTCCTTTTTGTACATGCATACTAAAAATAATCTGTCATTTTCTAAAGGGTCAAAATATAAACATTTCCGTAATTAATAAAATGAAAACTTGAGTCGAACAGCAATGGGATGAATTTCAAAATCATACTGCAACATTGCAAGACAATCTGTTTTAAAATAAGTATTAAGTGTAGATTTATTATTTCTGCCGGACCTGAAAGAAAATAATGTGTTTTTATTAAATTATTGAATCACTAATTCTCAAAAAAATGTTTTCATTTTATTGAATTATTTTTGTAAAGACGTACGGGCAAAATATTTCCTATGTTCACATTTGATATTGCACAAATTTTACTGAAATAAATTGTTCGGGGATTTTTGTTTATATAACTGTGAAAAATTCTAAAACATTTGGACGACCCCACGACATTAAAAAGTACATGAACGATATGGAAAAGGGAAATTAAATAGACTCGCGAAAAATATATTCCAAAGATTAATAAAAAAAAAAAAAAACAACAACATATTCATTAGTATAATCATTCATAAATTAGTTCTGATAATATCGTTTTAATCAGATAATTTTTTGATTTTTGGTAAATATTTCGGAACAGGGGATAACGATTTTATGATTTCATTTCGGGAAAAAAGGCATCTATTTTGGTGGAACCTAAGAATAACCAATACATCAGTAATGAAAAGAAAGTTTTTAGTATAATAAAAACAATTTTATCTTATTTGGTTTTTCCTAAATTTTTCCCTACCCAGCCAAAAAATTTTCAGAATTATTACAACTAAAA
>CAHIKZ030004400.1:235000-262500 GCA_903632075.3 Acanthosepion pharaonis
AATTCGCCTCTTCTCATTTCTCGAATCCTGGCTATCTTACTCTCCTTAGGGTGGACCCTAATGTCTTCATGCATGGCCTGGGAGTTTATGGCCGCGAACATCTTCCACTGGCTAGGGAACTGTCTCTTAAATCTTCACACCATTCTTACATGCGTCTTTGTCTTTATTTAACTCAGTCAGTTATCACTTCTTTCTCTACCGCTCCGTTTCCTCTCATGGTAGTTGCATGCTAGATAGTATTTCTGATAATATAAATAAGGCCTTCTCCTTCGACCCGTCTGCAAATATATTTGTGTTTGGTGACTTTAATACCCGCCATGCCGGGTGGCTTAAGCACTCTGTCACTGACCCCGCTGGAATCCCGACCCTTACCTTTTCAATGGGATGGTTCACGCAAGTGGTGAACCATCTCACGCGTCACGCCAGTGACTTTGATGGATACGATTCTCTTCTAGAGCTCTTTTTTTACCTCTATCCCGGACTCATGTCGTACATTGCAGCACTGCCCTCTTGGCAGCGCTGATCATGCGGTGCTGCCTGTAAACATCTTCCATTCCCCTACCAGCCAAGAACCTCCTACCAACAAAACATCTTTCTCTTACCAACGTGCGGATTTGGACTTGTTGTCTGAATTCTTATGTTACGACCGTTGAAATGCGGTTTTTAATCGTCCTGTTCATAAATGAGCATCTCCTGGATGAAAGCCGGAATCGATGCTTTCAGTCCAGCAAAGAAATACCAAGTTGAATCGCATTTATCTCCTTGGTTCCCACTTGTATGCGCGGCCGCTATAGCCCCCACGAATCGCGTCTTCTCGCTGTACCAGAGCGACCAGTCTCATTGCAACGAGTGCAAGCGTGTCTTCATAATTGCTCATAATATGGAACAACGTATAGCATCTCGCAAGTTCACTTCTACAGATTATTGGCGGCTCTGCAAGAGTGTGCTGCACAGTAAATCTTCAATCAATTCAAAGTCCTGACATCTACAGCAGATAAAGCTGAATGCTTTGGTCGGAAATTCTCGTCCAATTCCATACTCGACTCATTTTGAACAGTGATTCTACTGGGTGATATGCGCATAACCCCATCACTAGTCTTGTATATTATTTCTAAATTAATCACCATAGAGATCCTTCCCTGCACCCCCCCCATTAGAATGTCTGATACTCAACTTCTTAAGAACAACTCCTTGCGTCAGCTCGGTCTCACGTTGACTGCTGACCTGAGATGGAACAAATACATTGAGTCAATTGCTTCGTCCACCGCGAGGAAAGTTGGCTCTCTGTGCCGCGCCAGGAAATTTTTCTCCCCGGAATCGATACTTCAAATATACAAATCAACCATTCGCCCTTGCATGGAGTATTGCTGGGGCACCTTCTGTTTACCTCGGAGTTCTTGACAAGATCCAGAGACGGATACGTAATATAATTGGCCCTGATCTGGCATCTCGTCTACAGTCACTCTCTTACAGACGCGCAGTCGCCTCTCTCTGTCTTTGCTACAAATACTTTCATGGTAATTTCTCTGATGAGCTGCTTTCACTGGTTCCCAGACTCCATGAATTCAAGCGCCCTACGAGGCTGGCATCCCGCGCCCACACTTACAGTGTAGAAACTTTTAAATGTAGCCATCTCTTCTTACTCCAACAGCTTCACACTGCACCTCTCGCCTGTGGAACACCCCTTCCCAATTACTGTTTCCTAAGAGCTATAATCTCCAACTATTCAAATGTAATGTCAATCGACATCTCCAACGGTTTTGATCTATCCACTGTCCCTCTCCTCATCCTTCCTTCTATCACTCCTATCTGCTCTTGCTCCAAATCTTCTGCAACCTCCTGCGTTCTAGTGGCTTCACGCCTTACTCGGGGCGTAATGCTTAAACAAAAAAAAAAAAGACTCATATAAGGCAAGCGAAGATGACATGATCCCAGCCGTCGTCTTGTTATCTGGCTTCAGTTCTCTCCAAACTCTAAAACTATTACCTGGCTACTTCCTGATTTCTTTCTTGTTAGAAGTCCTCCTCTGTAGTTCCTGTTTTCAAGAACACGGGAGAATCTTCTAACCACTCTAACTAATGCCCTATTAGTCTCCTACCGCTTTTCGGCAGAGTATTTGAGGCTTTAATCAGTGCTGAAGTGGTTTTGCAACTTACCTCTGATCTACTCTCTGAAAAACAACATGACTTCCATTTTTGCCAGGTCTAATGCTGATGTGCTAACGACCGTCACTGAATATGTGTATCAAACTCTTGATAATAAAGGCGAAGCTCGAAGGCGTTTGACAGGGTTTGACACGCTGGTCTTCCGCTTAGCCTCTAGGGCCACGATACTGCTGTACGTTTGTTTGATTTAATCCAGTCGGTCCTGTCAAATGAATGTAGTTTTGAACGGTTCGCTTCCAGATCCTTTCATATGAACGCGGGTTTCACCCAAGGTCCTATCTTGGGTTCTACTCTGTTTCTGATTTTATCAATAATGTTCTTGATGTCATCAGTTCCTAAGTAGGCATTTTTGGTGAAGACACTACCATTTATTTCTGTCCCAATAGCAATCCGTTAGAGTTGACAAAGTTAACCTAACCGCTGCTCTTGAAAAGGGCCCCCAATCAGTGGTTAACTGGGTCAGGGAAAGGCTTGTAAATTTGAATGCCTCCAAAACGAAACTGCTCTCATTTAACCACCATCGAGAAACTTTCTTGCCCACCATCAGCTAAAATCATGGAAAGCAACACACTGCGCCTTCTAGGCTTCACGTTTTCAACTAATGAAGTGGAACGACTCTATCGAATCAATAGCTGCATCTATTGCAAGGAAAGTTGGGTCACTGTTTCGTGTCAGAAGGTTCTTCTCGTCATAGTCCATCTGGAACATTTACAATCTACCATTCGTTCGTGCATTGAATACTGTTGCCATATCAGGTCTGGTTCTCCTGATACTCATCTCCAGGTTCTTGCCAAAATCCAAAGAAATGTCCCGACTTAGCACTTACTGCTTTACCGAAAATCTGCTCTGAATAGTAAAATAAAAAATGCAATAAAACTATGGCATTATTTAATTAGATAAGCTTTTAATTGCTTTTATAAATAATGTGTTAAGGACATTAAGGTCTTAAGAAGGCAATTTTTTTTCGATGAATAATGAATATTTACAAGTATTGTTTTCATTTCTTTTAATTATAATAATTTATAAAGTTTCAAAAATCTTTTCAAACTTCTTCAAATCTCTGACCGTTTTAGGTTATTAAGTTACTGAGTAAAAACTATATTTACTAATCAAAAATTGAAAAGCTTAATACAAATCATCACGTACTAAGATTTTCAAAATAATTTTAAATTTTGTTTTTATGTGTCTAAAATTCTCATTTTGAAATTATGTGTAACCATACACGACAATATCAAAAATTAGATGGGTGACTATAGTAAATTTAAAAGTCAACATTCCTAAAATTAGAAAATGGAGAATAATTTCCAGCATTTTTAAGATGACTGAATGCTTAAAAATTACATAAAAAACGCGTTCACCCATCATTTTCTTAAATTATATTATAACAGATAAAGTCTCCGTAGAACGACGATAAACCAGTCAACACATTCGCAGTGATTCTTATCGCTCGTCAATCATGTAACAAGTACGTAACCACCACTACAATTTTCATTTTAAAAAAATCCATTTCTGTGTAATTTTAAACTTAAAGTAAATACTACTTTTTCAAATCAGATTAATTTATGCTTTAATTCAGCTAATATTCCTCAAATAAAGTCTCAGAAAAGTATGTTTTATTTTTTGAAGATTTTTTTAATAAAGAAAATGACACATATTAGAGAGATAACTAAAAAGTAATCAGATATTTTTAGCCAAAAAAAAAAAAAATGAACTGATTCCAATCAATATAGTTTCCGTTTCTACAGAGTATTTTGTTTATTGGAAATAGTAAATTGTGAATTCTTTTGCTTTCAATTGAAGCTAAAATAAAAACTTCAAGAAAACATCTAAATTTTCAAAATTCATCTTAAACCTTAGGTATCGCGAATTAGTGGAGGTAACTAGTCTGAACGAACTGACTTACCCAATACAATAGCATTTTTAACAAGGTCCTACCTACATGGTAATGGGGTGCTTTTATCTAAACCTGTCACCGTATCGTACCCATTTGGCTGTGATGTGTCTGGTATCCATTTAGCAGATTAGGTCTCTAGATGGTCTTTAGATATTTGTAACCCCACTTTGTTGGAATGATTCTCTCAATAATAATAATAATAATAATAATAATATTAATAATAATAATAAACATATAAATAATGATAAAATAATAATGATAATAATGAGTGAGAATTTTAATTTTGGTGGTAGCTAGGAGCTTGAGAAATGACACAAAATGTAAAATCTATTTTGATTTTTCTTTGTTTCTTTTCCTTTGCTTAATGAATTCCTTGACGATCCTTTCGCTAACTTGTGTTGGGAAGTGATCTACTCTATAAAACTGGATTACTATTTTTATGGGAACTTACCCATCAATTACTCAAGAGGTATGAGATGATTTTCAGTCGAGGAGAGATATTGAGAGCATATTGTAAGGACATTGGAATAGTGATACTTGTCGAGACAACATAGTTCACTCTAACCAAATCTGATAGTCATTACTAATACTTTTACTTCTTTGTATTATATTTCTGCTGTAATATATCTTTGTATTCCATACCTGTCCGACTTATATTCATTTTAACTTATTATACTCAATACCATTTCCATATCACTATGCTAACCACTGAATACTGTACGAAATGATGAACTCTAGACATCTGAATATACCTATCTCATAAGCAGAACGAGCTCTTTAATCTTGTTTGACAGTCTGGTAACTTGAACAAAATTGACCATTGAGGGTCAAGGATAAAACGCAAAAAATTACAAATATAAAAATTTTCTATATCTCCTGCTAAAAAAGAATGAAACAGACGACCCGAAAAGTTATAGGCCAAAAACATGTCTGTCCACCACGTATAAATTTAGCACGTCATTTCTTGAAGCAAATAACATTCTTACACTGAAATAGTAGGGATGCCGGAAGGCTTATATGATTGGAAAGATCAACTACTGACGAACAAAACGATCCTGGAAATTGCAGAAAAGGAAGTAGAAATTTCAGTACAGCATGGATAGATTAACGTGAAACCTTTCATAGTGTGTCACACTCTTGAGTCCTTAATACTGGAAATGTACAAAATCTCCTTCTTTGTAGAAACTTTTCTTGAAACATATTATACCAAAATGGCACAAGAGGCACTGCCACCTCCAACGACCTGAATATCTAACGAGGAATCTTTCAAGGAGACTCCGTGTCACCCCTTCTGTCCTTAATCCCCCTTACGCATGAACTAAACAATAATAGATATGGATAAAAATTAAACAAGAAAGACGACGGGTCTCCTCAATACAGCAAAATGTTTCAGTGACAACATAGGTTAGGATTTCGGATTAGATAAAAGTGTAAAAGCAACATACAAAAAAAAAGGAAGAATTACAGAAACACACTTAATAGATCTAGATTTTGTCACAATGATTATGGAACTGGAAAAATGGGAAGCCTGTAGGTACCTAGGAATTAGTGAAGGAGATGAAATACAGCATACCCAAATAAAGGAGGATTTAAGAAAGAAATACTATAGATGTGTGGATCAGATACTAAATAAAGAGCTGAATAAAAAAAAAAACAGCAGAATATTAGCTATCAACTTGGCTGTCCCTGTCTTGCAATAGTTTCAACATCCTTAACTGTTTCATAGCTGACATTAAGCAAATTGACGCCAAAACGAGAAAGCCTCTACTGTGCCACCTCATGCATCGTCCCAAGGCTGATGTTGATTCTCTGTATGTGCCCAGATCCGAAAGAGGCAGAGGATTAGTTTAACTAGAACTGTCTTATAAAACTACAACAATTGGCCTTCAAAGATACCTGAAAACTACAGAAGGCTGGATGTGATATGTGTCAAAGAACATGAAAGTAGTAAGCGACTTTATTCAGTAATAAAGGAAGCCAACAAGTTCATAATGGAGTTTCAAATATGTGAAGAAAAAAATAAAGCACAATACACCGATTGAAGCAGAAAAATACTTAAAAAAGAAAGCAAAATCAAATACAACCAACCAGATACATAAACGATGGCAAGATAAACCATTTCATGTCCAATACTCTGCCCGTACCAAGCTGATGTAGACAAACACCATACCCATCCGTGGCTACGTAGTGCAGGGTTAAAAAGCCGAAGGTTTCATTCTTGCTGCACAGGACCAATGCTTACTAACTAGAAATTACCAAAATGCAGTGTATATATATATATATATATATATATATATATATATATATATATAGATAGATAGATAGATATTTCTTCAGAGAGACAAGTTCCGTTTTTCGAATAAATAGTTGTGTATTGAAATAGAAACTCTCCGGAATTATTCGAAAATTAAAAAAAAGTACTGACCGACATTGTCCGTTCATTTTAATCAAACCTGTTTTTTATTATATATATATATATATATATATATATATATATATATATATATATATATATATATATATGCACTGTGTGTTTACCTGTAAATGACACGTTCTTAATAAACAAAGATTCTGATACTGTTAGATAAAATGTAATTGCAATAAAATTCATAAATTAATTTTTATAGCTAGTTAAGGAATGTTAAATAATAGATTCAGACTATTTGCATTATTCGGACCATTGTACTCATCTTTATCGCCATATTTATTACAATGTTTCGGCCGCTATAGGCTCCGACCTTCTTCAGGTGGTTGGAATGTCGAAATGAACCCTTGATTTCTCTCACTGGGGTAGACTGTTCTAGTTCCACGTGCCATGTTTTTAATGGATGTCAGTTATCAGTTATCTCCTGCAAAAGAATTCACAATTTACTACGAAATGGGTTCAGTTCGACATTCCAACCACCTGAAGAAGGCCGGAGCGTACAACGACCGAACCGTTGTAATAAATATGGCGACAAAGATGAGAACAATAGTCCGAATAATGTAAATAGTGTACATAATACCTCATCTCAGAAATGCAAACAGGTACGAATAGTCTCAGACTATTACTTTTTTTTAGTAGCAGTGTATTTTGACTCAGATCTTCTGAGGCTAATCTTTAACATCAAATGGTAAACTAAATAAGGAAGTCGTTTTTGATTGGTTAAAACTAACATGGGAATGTTAGACTGATAGAAAGTGATTTCAGTGAGTTAAATTTTTGCACGTCATACACAGTAGACGTGGTTATTTCGTGTCTCGGGGAAATTGTTCCCCAGTCGTGGGTGGGTGATAGAACGACCCCACAGCTAGTCAAAGATATACACGTCGACAAGCTTAATAAAGTAGTTAAGTTTGACCTCCCACCTATTTTTTTGAAGTTCTCATTTTACCGCCGAACTAAAAACCAACTAGCGATCACCCTGCCGAGTGAAGAAAGAGAGGAAGACAACTTTGTTATGATCGCATCAAGACTGTCAACCAAAAGATCCCCAGAACGACGGCTGGGGGGCTATACAGCATTTTGCTTATTTGGCGCAGTGGCCAAGAACTCCCCAGAATTGAGTTGTTATAGAACAATACAAAATCATATGTTTGTTCAGATATTGCTAATTTAATCCATTTGTGAACTTTTCAACATAACCTTTTATTAATACAATAAGATAAGTTTGTCTATCGTCCGTTTCATATCTCTCCACGTTTTGTTTTGTTTTTTTTAACTTGAGTATAAGTATATCCCTTGATTACTGTTTTGGATTGGCCTTTGCCGTTCATTCTATTGTTTACTTCAACTTTATTCTAAAATTTACAGCAAAATTTTGAAATTTTATTTCCTCTTTATTCATACATTTTCAGTGTAGGTGAAGAGAGGTTCGCCTATTGCCCAGTACACAACCCTCTCCAGGTTCATGAACAGCAAGAGCGGGGTTCATCCCTTGTTTCGTGATTAGAATTGGCTTTCCGGTTAATTCTAAGGTCTTCTCATACTCTTTTACTCCTAGGAGTCACTTGCGTCTCAGTTGGATTATCACCGTGCTTGGAATGAATTGATTGAAAGGAAATCTATCTTATTATCTATATATCTATTTATGTCTATTATCTATCCCATGTACCCTATCTGTCCATCTCAGACTTTCACTTCAATAACTTATTATAAAGCCTCAAGCATCTATCTTATCTATCTATCTATCTATCTCAGATCTATCTATCTATCTATCTATCTATCTATCTCAGTCTTTTATTATCTATCTATCTATCTATCTATCTATCTATTCATCTCGATCTCTTATTATCTATCTATCTATCCTCTATTTATCTCAGTCTTTTCATTTATCTATCTATCTATCTATCTATCTATCTATCTATCTATCTATCTCAGTCTCTTATCTATCTATCTATGTATATATAAACACGTTTTAATCTATTATCTAAATCTATTTTATATATTAGTGTTTATTTATGTCTCTTTATCTATGTGCATGTAAACACGTTTTTAATATTAAATATATTAGATGTTTCATTGAATTTCATGCCAAAAAATATCCCTCTTGGCCACAATTCTCTTAACGTGCATAGAAACGCGTCACCACGAAAAAGGAAATAAGCAGTAAAAATGATAGCCAGCTAATCGGCTCATGGACAGCTAACCTCTGTCGTGGTTTTACACCACCAGCTACCGACCAAGCTCCTTATGGGAGATGATTTAAATTCCTGGCCTTGATTTTCTGGAATCTGTTTAGTAAATAACTTTACTGAAAGAGAAGAGTGAGAAATAAGAGAGAAGGAGGAAAAGAAAGAAAAAAAAAGGCGAAGGAAAATTGAAATAATCATTGCGAACATCTAGACGAATTTTATTTTTAATCTCGGGATGGTGATCGTGAGTTGGAAAATTTGTCATGAAAAAAAAAAAAGAATTAAGCGAGATAAAAAGCGAAGGTAGAAATTTTGTAAATAATAATAAAAATATTCAAGATTGTAAGAAAAATAAAAGAAACTATAGTGCGTAATTTCAAAACCTGTAAAGAAGGGGAAAATAAAAGAATGTGAAGAAGCCAAATTTTTCTGTAATCCTTGCTAAATAAAAAAAAAATCAGTGGTAAGGAGCCTCAAATTCAAATAAATAGACAATCAGTTAAGAAATAAGCAGACCAACAGTAAAATAAAATAACAGAAAATATGTTAAATGTGTAAATTAGAAATTAATAGAGGCAGTTGCAATGGTGGACGAATATTGGAGAAGTTTCATCTTTACCGGAAACTGCTGATGTTGGCTGGCGTTAAAATTACTTGTATACACTGTTTATATGGATGTGTTTATCTATTATTTATTTATTCTCTCAATTTTGTATACAATCATTGCATTTGTTTGTACGGTTTATTTGTTGCTGAAAATGTCCTAACGTTTAGGATAAAGTAACGATAATTTCCTGTTGGATATATTAAATGCCTTGAGGGTTAAGTTTCCGACACAGTTTCATCTTGAAGGTTGACCAGACCGTCAGTGTATTTTCGATGGCGCCTACAAATTACATTGGCTTTGTATCCATGCAATAATTTATACGTAGAGAGGATACAAATAATGCCAGCAAACTTTTATAACAGAATCTTATTCATAAAAACTTCAGGATCATTATTCAGTCACCGGAGCAGAGAGTGTTTTTTTTTTTTTTTTTTTTTTTTTTTTTTATTAGCATGACAAGGCTTTGGTTAGTCCTAAACTTAAGTATATTTCAACTGCGAGACTAAAATATTTTTTCATTAGCATAGTTTATAAGCATTAAAAGTTAGATTAATCCAAAATTATGTGTATATTAAACATGAACGATACTTTTTAGTTAAGATCAAACTCATATGCATGACAAATCCAAAAATATTGAATATTTTTTTTTTAAAAAAAGCAAGGCTAAGATTATTAAATACATTTTAAGCATAAACTAGTATCAGAATTTTGGATTACCCCGAAGATTATAAGCATGGCAAGTTAAAAAAAAATAACTGTTTTAAATATGAAACGGTCAGTTTTTATAAACGAAATTTACGCATATTTAAGCATTAAGAGATGCAAAGGTACACTTAGTTTTGTATATTATCATTAGATCTCTTGATACTGTACACAATAATTAGAAACATCCTTGGAAGTAAGGTGGGAATAATGGATAGTCGCTCGGATTGAGAAAATCTTAATTCCAGTCGAGTTCCTTAAATTCACTTACGTGTTATTACCCTTAGAAAAGTTATGAATCCATGTCTTTTCCCCAGATATGGGTAAATAGCAGGACAGAATGTGTCCTGGGGGTCTTGGATGGCGAACGGTCTAAAAAAAGGAAAACTCTGAATTCAAAAGCTGCGGAAGGATGTTACAGGGGGGAGCTTGTCGCATACCGTGAAACAGTCCACTGTATTTGATTTTTCCAAAAATTGTCGTTGATACACTATAATCAAAATGAAAAAGTACGGCTATTCTGGCTGTTTGCTTTGAGAACTGAGCTGCTTGTCCCATATACGTGGAAAACGACAGGAGAGTTCAGTGTACAGTATTGACACACACACACACACACACATATATATATATATATATATATATATATATATATATATATATATATATGTATATGTGTGTATATATATATATATATATATATATATATATATATATATATATACTTTATATACATGAATAATTTTAGTAAAATTTATAACAAAATAGGAAAAAGTTTTATTTACCCAAAACAAACTTTAAAAAATAATTCAAATTTAAATTTCAGCGTCCATATTTTTTTCCACTTTGTGACAAAATTTCGTAATATATATATATATATATATATATATATATGTATGTGTGTGTGTGTGTGTGTGTGTATTCAGCATGATAGAATATTCTCGGATCGATTTGCTTCATAATAAATAACCAAATACCAGAATTAGAATGAAAACTCTCTCATTGGGAGATTCGCGAACTTTACAGCACCAACGATCTATATATATCAAATTTTAAGAGAACTCACATTTGCTTCCCTATCCCTCTCTCTCCTCTCTCTCTCTCTCTCTCTATATATATATATATATATATATATATATATATATATATATATATAAAATATATAAATTGAATCCATACATAAAATAGATATTACACACTTTTGAAAAAAACTCTTAAAATAAATTTCTTCGTGGATGAAATGCAGATGAATAACTGAGGTATGTGTATGTTTATGTGCATCTTGTGATTATGCATGCATATTCGTTTGAAATCAGTATTTTGGCACATATTTATTTAAATATAATTTCTTCTCTCGTGTTCTTCGTCTGTCTTTCATTCTGTATGTATACGCCGAGCGTAGTCGCAATTTTATCTGCATGCTTCCAAGTATAAGAGTGCTTGTATAGGAACGCGTTGAATGTTCCGTAACCAAACAAGAAAGAGAAAGTGAAAGTAAAAAGTGAAACTAACAACGCTTCCGGCTATTAGTGATAAGGGCCTGAAATAGAGGCTGCAATTTGTCTCTAATCCGTTCACGACACTAGTTATCGAAACCACTCGAGTGAACGGCCTTTTACGCTTCATTTCCCATGTCCTTATCCTTTGACAACCTGCCAGGTTGCCCATCGTTTCACGCTCCAACGAATCTTAACAAGCGCCGCAGGCTGCCTTGTAGAGGTCGACTCCCGTCCGAACTAAGAGATTTTATTCGCTCTTTCCCTTTTCTGTCTATCTTATCATCAGCAACAATAACAACACTCCGCCCCAATCACTCGCCTCTGCTTTCCCAGTTCTTCTGAGATTATTATGAAGCCCAACCTCCTTGAGTATCCAATTTTGCTTCTCTTTTATGTGTATTTAATCGATGTCTTCGTTTTTGTCTTTCTAATTGGCGTTGAGTATCTATCGTTTTATATTTTCCTAAAGTCTTAACATTTGATATTGGCTAATTTATCAAATTCTAACCTTCATCTTCGGTTATTTATTTCTCTATATATCTATTTATCATTGTATATCTTTAATTTAACAGATTTAACAACATCTACTCACCACTCTATATGTTTATGAGTAAAGCTGATGTTTTCTTGTAAATATCTACTTATTTCTCCATCTCTACAAACCTAGTGAAAGCAATATCAATTTGTCACATCGAACATTCCATCATAATTTGTATATTATATATATATATATATATATATTTCGATTGCATTCGTTTACCTATTTATCTCTCCATATATATATATATATATATATATATATATATATATATATATATATATATATATATATATATGCCAATATTCACTATCCATCCAGATCTATCTAGATCTATTCATTCAACATGATTCATGGGCGCATTTATTTTCTGACCATGAGACCCGGTTCGAATCTCACCATGGTCAATTTGTCAGAAAGGTGACTTCCTGATGTTATCATGTGACATCTATGGAAAGAGTATAAAAATCACACCGTTGGTAAACGAAACACGTCGATAGCTGTGCTAGTACGAAGTCACAAGTCATCGGCACCGAGAGTTTGAATGTGCTGTTGATCATTTTAGATAACAGGCACTTTCCAAGAAATTGTGTCTATAGTCTGCACAGGATACTTGCAATATAAACAATAGGTTGGCTCTGTTGGTGTTGAACAAATACAAATGTGCCCAAGTGTGAGTGTGCAATAGGGATTGAGTTGACAGGTATCACTGAATATGAAAGCTATATATATATATATATATGTGTGTGTGTGTGTGTGTGTGTGTGTCAACATATCTATATATATCTATATATATATATATATATATATATATATATATGTGTAAAATAATATATCTATGTTATATATATATATATATATATATATATATATATATATATATATATATATAGATATAGATATATTATATATATATATATATATATATATATAGATATATGAAATATATGTATATATATATATATATATATATATATATATATATATATAGATATATAGATATATTATTATATATATATATATATATATATATATATATATATATATATCCGAGCTAGATATATTGATACATATATTATATATATATATATATATATATATATATATATATATATATATATATATATATATTGAGCTTATATATATATTACATACATATATATATATATATATATATATATATATATATATATATATATACAGTGGGTGAAATAAATATTCGTACACTTGAAAAATTGTATTTTTTATAAATGTAAAAGCCTTTAAATAAAACAAATCTCGGCACATTTTATGTATAATGACACATAGTATTAAAAATAATAATAAACTTAATTAATTCTCATTCTAACAGAAATTAATGCACTTTTTAGATTCTAACTGCTGAAAAAATTATTCGTACAAAGCAATTATTAAAATAAAATAATCAATTAATTATGAAAAAATATATTTTAGAATGTTCCAGTAATGTTATCAGTAATTATAGTAAACGCTATTAGCCATTATCAGAGCATTCTGCAATTTCTAGACTTACGAGAAGGTTCTAATAATGCCGAAAGGTAAAGAATTGACTATTTCACAAAAACAACACATTTTTGTCTCTTTGGAAAGATGGGAACAGTTACAGAACGATTTCTAACAACCTGAATATTCCTTTTACTACAAATGCTTCGTTCATTGCAAGGTTTAAAACACGTAACAGCGTCGAAAATCATAGACGAACAGGTGCCCCGAGGAAGATTTCTTTAAGATCAGCAAGGATATTAGGACGCCAGATCCAACAAAATCCACAGGTTACCCGAGAAGAGCTGCAGAAACATCTGCGTGCATTAGGGATTAAAGTAACCAAGCATTCAATAAGTAATGAACTACAAAAAAAACAGTGTGAAATCGCGCATCTCAAGGAAGACTCTACTCCTCTTGAAACGACACAGAGAAGCTAGGCTAAAATTCGTTGAAAGAGCATAAGGATAAAGAATATTCATTTCGGGAAAAATTACTATGGACAGATGAAACTAAAATAGAGTTGTTTGGTCATAATTATCGAAATCATGTGTGGAGGAAGGACGGTGAAGCCTACTTACCAAAGAACACGTTGCTAACTGTAAAGTTTGGTGGTGGCAGTATCATGAACTAGGGCTGTTTTTCTTCAAAAGGTGTTGGCAGAATATCAATAATAGATCCTGCAAGACAATTTAATGCGTTCTGTTGAGACACTTTGGCTACCTCCTGATTGGGTTTTCCAAATGGATAATGATGCTAAGCATACCGATAGATCTACAAGGAAATGGTTAGCTGAAAGTAACGTTGATATCTTGCAGTGGCCAAGTCAGTCCCCAGACTTGAACCCAATCGAGAATTTATGACGATATTTGAAAATTTAAATTGGGAAAAGAGCACCAACAAATATCAAGAATTTGAAGACAATATGCCAAGAAGAATGGGACAAAATAGCACTCAATGTGTGCAAATCATTAGTTGAGACGAACAGGAATAGACTGGACTCAATAAAGGATATTACACAAAGTATTAAATTAAGTTAATATGCTTTTTTTTGTTTTGTACGAATACTTTTTTCATCAGTTAAAATGAAAAAAAATGCATTAATTTATATTAGAATAAGAATTAATTAAGTTTATTACTATTTTTTTAATAAAATGTATCTTTAGACGTATAATTTATCAAAATTTGTTTTAGTTAAGGCTTTTGCATTTATAAAAAATACAATTTTTCAAGAATATTTATTTATATATATATATATATATATATATATATATATATATATATATATATATATATATATATATATATATATATATATATATATATATATATATATCTATGTGTGTGTGTGTGTGTGTTTATTTTAAAGTGCATATATTTTATTAAAGAATTTTATCTTAGAATGATATTTAAATAAACTTAATATTTAACAAATGTATCATTCCACTTGTACAATTTTAGCGTATATCTGGTCACCTGCTGCAGTCTGCATAAGATTTTAAAATATTCAGGTACGTTAATATCCATATAGATATCTATTTGTTTGATAAGCAAAATGCAAAATCACCTGTTTGGTGAACAATTACATGGTTCCAGTTTAGAATTATTGCTTTTGATCCTAACTAGAGAATATTTTTTGAAAACTTTTGAAATGGATTCTGTAGTTGTTTTATTTCCCACAAGGACGAGGACTTTGGGAAGGAAATCTAGTTATTAATACATTAATAATATATAAAATGGCTATTTTTGTAGTGGTTTTATAACATATTTATGTTATAAATTTTTTAAAAATTAATGGCTATTTTTATAGAGATTTTATAACATATTTATGTTATAAATGTTTTTAAATTAATAATTATATATATATATATATATATATATATCAGATATATATAATTGAATGAAAAGAGAAATTTCTGCTGTTGTTTCATCTTTCATTTTGGAATCTCTCTCTCTCTCTCTATATATTTATGTCTATATATCTTTTCCTTCCCTCTGTCTATCTCCTTCCCAATAATATAAAATAGATAGGTTCCTTAAAACAAGCCTTCTCTGTCTGTCTCCTTCACTCTCCGTCTCAGTCTGTCTCCTTCACTTCATCTCTCTCCCTCACTCTGTCTCCTTACCTCACCCTCCCTCTCTCTCTGTCTGTCTTTTTTCGGACACTCTCTCCTTACCTCACCCTCCCTCTCTCTCTGTCTGTCTCCTTCCCTCACTCTCCTTCTGTCTATGTTTGTCTACTTCCCTCACCCTCGCCCTCTTTGTCTGTCTCTTTCCCTCACCCTCTTTGTCTGTCTCTTTCCCTCGCCCGCTCTCTTTCTCTGTCTCCTTCCCTCGCATTCTCTCTCTCTGTCTGTCTCCTTCCCTCGCCTTCTCTCTCTCACTCTCTGTCTCTTTCCCTCGCCCTCTCTCTGTGTCTCCTTCACTCGCGATCTCTCTCTGTCTCCTTCCCTCGCCTTCTCACTCTCTCTCACTCTCTGTCTCTTTCCCTTGCCCTCTCTCTCTTTCTCTCTGTTTGTAAATATTATAAAAGTAACAAAAAGCCACATTAAATCTTTGGCCGGCCGGATGTTAGCCTGCTCCTGTTCTGGAATATTGTCTCGTTTTGCTATTTTATTTTCATTTAACTGGTGAAGTTTTCTTTATCGATATGTCTTATGTTGGTCAATTGGTTTGACTGTTTACATTGTTTCAATATTAAACAAAATGTTTCAAATATAATAAGAGTTAATTCCTTACACAGTAAGTTGGAAAGAAAATGTGCAGTGGTCAATAAATAACTATCTCGCTGAAACACAAGAAGTATTTCTAATCATTCTTATATAAAATAGACAAACAAATACGTAACGACCGTTTGCTGCGCTGCGCATGAGTAGAAATCAAAATGAACGACATTTACTTAATACCGCTTTTGATTTTTGTAAAGTTTTCTTGAGACTTTCTTTATTTGTACGACGAAGTTGTTGGAATATATATATATATATATATATATATATATATATATATATATATATATATATATATATATATATATATATATGAATGTATCTATTGTTTTGCTCTTCAATGTCTATTCTAGATAACGTTGAAACAATAATTGTATGCAGCTTTGTAATAGGCTCAAATAATGGAGCCCCCAGCGTCAGTTAAAATAGCGTCAATCTTATCCAGAGGCAGAAAGGAAACAGTTGTGGGTATTGGAATGAATGCTCGAGATGCCAATCTATTTGAAGATCTGTACGCATATATATATATATATATATATATATATATATATATATATATATATATAATTCCTTTAGCTCTCTTGAACTTTTTCATTTTCCCCTTTTCCTTTTTTCAAATTCCCCCCCCCCTGTTCCTTTTTTCTCTCTCTTCTCTCCTTCTTCTGTCTCTCTCCTTCCCTTCCCTCTAAAAATCCCACACAATTCATCTCACACTTTCTCTCTCCTCCCCTCCTCCTCTCTCCCTCAATATCCTCTCTCTCACCTTTAACCTTCTTCTCTCTCACCCTTAACCTTCTCCTCCTCCTCATTGAACTCTCTCTCTTGCTTTTCAGCTTCCACTCTCTCTCTCCCCTCACCTTCCTCTCTCTCCTCATCCCTATTCCTCTCCCCTCCCCATTAACAAGGATTTCCCCATCTCTCCATATCCTACCTCTTCTCACATTAACTTTCTCTCTATATCCTCTTCCTTCTTCTCTTTCCCCTCCCTCGTCCTTCCTCCCTTCATTTCACTTTCTCTCTCTCCAATGAACCCTCCTTTCTTTTTTAATCTTTACCTCTTCCTAATTCTCTCTCTTCCTTCTCTCTCTCTCTGTAATTTTCCTTTCCGCAGCTCTCTTCAGACATTTTCCTTTCCACTCACCCACTCTTCAGAGAGAGAGAGAGAGAGAGAGAGAGAGAGAGAGAGAGAGAGAGAGAGATTGAATGCCTTTTGTCCCTTGAAACTAATACTTTTATCGATGGTGTCTTTCCTATATAAAATCATTATAAACTGAAACAGTCTTTCGAGGGATAAGACGCATAAAACTGGAGAAATTTTTTCCCTATTTTCTCATTTAGTTACCCACAAATGGACTGATATGTAGATTAGTAGAAATATCCAGAATATGGATGTTGGTACCATTATTGAAGGCCTGAATGATCTTTTTCTCTAATCGTTGCTCAGTTGGAGATATTGGGGTGACACAAGACGATTTTTAGCCGAATAACTCAAAGGTTTTTTCAGTTATTCTTGCGGCAAATGGTGACAAGATGCCTAAATGTCTTAGCTGAACACCTGGAGAAAAGAAACTTACTTAGCTTAGTGTTTTTTTTTATGTTTTTTTTTTTTTTGTAGTTGTGTCAAAATGTTAGCCTGCTCCTGTTCTGGACTCACGTTACATCTTTCTGACCATAGCTCAATTAGGTCTTATGGGGACCTACTAATTTCTGTCCGTAACATACTTGTAGAAAATCCAAATATAATAAGATCTCCTGTTCTGGAATATTGTCTCGTTTTGCTATTTTATTTTCATTCAACTAGTGAAGTTTTTTTTATCAATATGTCTTATGTTGGTCAATTCGTTTGATTGTATTCATTTTTCAAGATTAAACAAACTGTTTCAAATGTAATCAGGATTATTTTTTTTTTGTTTTTAAGACTAATAACTTATTTGCTCTTGTATATAAATATTTCTAACCAAATAAAATCCTTGCACTTTTTTTTATAAAAATCCCCCAATAATGTAACGCGTGGGTTTAGATAAGTTTTTCTTTTTGTCTTTATTCGTATTGTTCTTTTACAGATATACTCTGTCTCAATTTTTAGACACACACGTACACACATTATATCTATGTATAATTGTACACCTGGGCAGCAGTTCCTCTTTTATACATATTTCGTTAAAAACGACTGACAAGATACAGGATTAATTTTTTTGTTTCATTTTTCTTGTGTTATATTTTATTCATTTCTAGACATGAATTATAGAAATTATTTGACTGTTCTGTAAATCCGAGTGCTTTTGGCTATTCTATTTGCCATAATCAATAAATGTATGGATTGATTTGTGTATGTGTTGGTTTATACGAATGTTTTTTCCACGGTCAGTACACAGTGGCCTTGTTCATAGTTAATGTTATTAAATATTGGCTTTTTCTTTTCTTTTTATTATTAGGGCTTCCATTATCTTTAGTCTTTCTTTACATTTGGATGGTCTTATTATATTTGGATTTTCTACAAGTATGTTACGGACAGAAATTAGTAGGTCCCCATAAGACCTAATTGAGCTATGGTCAGAAAGATGTAACGTGAGTCTTATAGTTAGGCATGTACTAGTATATACAATATAATTATTCGTGAATTTGAAGTAGATACGAATTAATAAATAATATTGTTTCTCTGTAATTTTGATGTTGTAGTTGAGTTATTGTTGTCGATGATGAGGTTAGAAATTTTAATTTTTTTTATAGGAGATAATATAAGTTTCTTGTTTTTCTCGAGTTGAGGTTATATTTATTTGTAATATTTTCTCAGAAAAAAATCATCCTGTTTATAGTTACCGTGCATTTGATTTTTATAGAAAATGTTATTGTTTTATCTGTATCTTCAGTGTTGTTACTGGTTACCTTAGACAGAAGAAAAATTCTGATTTAGTGATCTATGAGGTGAATTAGACCGCTCTTTCTCACTTTATAAAAGTGCTTGAAAGAAAAGTGTGTAGAGTGTGATCATCTCACCACACCACAGAGGCTTCATCAATGACCAAGACTTGTGCAGCAGTTTTTACATTAGATGAAAATACATAAAGAAATAATCCATATTTTAATATGTAGGAAGGATGGAATTTTGTATTTTTGGACGTTCAATTTGTCATCATCAGGACGGTAGATTATACAGATGTAAGTTATTTTTTGTTTTAGTCTTTTGAAAAATTATTTTTATTAATCGTTTAAGAGAGATTAGTGTATTTAATTAATGGAATATAATGTATTAGAATCATTATATATAATATTCATTAATACATGAATAAATCAAAATTATATATATATGATAAATATATATATATATATATATATATATATGATATTATATATATATATATATATATATATATATATATATATATATATATATATATATATATATATATATATATATATATATATATATATATATATATATATATATATATATATATATATATATATATATATATATATACAGTGGGTAGCAAAAGTATTTACCACATTGGTTTTTCTTATATCTCAAAAAAAATAACAGACCAATTTCAACGAAACTTATAGGAAATATTTAAACGAACATTGTCAATCAAAACAGAAGGAAAATTTAAAACCACTGTTTTGAGAAACATTTATTAACAATAAATAAAATAACCCATATGCAAAAGTATTTAACACCAATACAAATATTATGCTAGAAGAGACGTGTCGTCATGATTCCTACCCATATTGATATGATGTGTTATGACGACCAATAACAGCACTGCACGGCACTCAACTGGCTATTAGATAACAGCTCTGAGACACTGCAGCTATTCTGTTGCCACTACTGCAAGAAAATGGTGAAAACAAAAGAATTGTCGAACGACATGTGCAAGATCATAAAGAATCACAAAAATGGTAAGGGATATAGAAAAATCGCTCAAGATTTGAATTTGCTTGTGAGTACAGTTGGTGCTGTTGTTCGAAAATGGAAAAAATGCGATACTATTGAAAACATTCAAAGGAGTGGTCGTCCCCTATCATAAATGAGGCTAATGAGCGATACATTTCCCGTACTGTGAAGAAAAATCCATTTTCAGCCCGTCGAGAAATTCAGAATGATTTGAAAAATGCCGGAATTGAAGTTAGTAAAGATACAATTAAAAGATCACTGAATCGTGCAGGTCTCACTTCAAGATCACCGAGAAAGACTCCATTACTGAAACGCCGACATGTACAAGTCCGTTGGAATTTTGTAAAAAAATATGAAATTGAATCTAATGATTTCTGGGAGAAAGTAATTTGGTCAGATGAAACGAAAATTGAGCTTTACGGACGAAACATGCGCACTCATGTATGGAGGAAAAAAGGAGCGGAATACGAGCCAGCAAATACCATCCCTACAGTCAAACATGGGGGTAGAAATATTATGATGTGCGGTTGTTTTTCCTGAAATGGAGTAGGAAAAACGAAAATCATCGAAGGAACAATGGATGCTGCAAAATACACTCAAATTTAGTCAACTCAACTCTTGAACAGTGCCACATCTTTGGAACATGGTCGTTATTTTGTATTTCAGCAAGACAATGAACCGAAGCATACTGCTAAAACAACTAAGAATTGGTTTAATAATAATGACATTAATGTCCTGGAATGGCCAAGCCAGTCACCGGATTTAAATCCAATCGAAAATTTGTGGAAACTATTGTAGTTACGAGTTCATAAAAGAAATCCATCGAATTTAAAACAAATTGAAGAAAATTTGTGAAGAAGAATGGGTCAAAAAATACCAACAAGTACCTACAAGAAACTAGTTGAAGACTACGAGAAACGACTGAGGCTGTGAAGCAGAACAGAGGCTACTGTACTAAATATTAGTAAAGTGTGTTAAATACTTTTGCATATGGGTTATTTTATTTATTGTTAATAATTTTTCTCAAAACAGTGGTTTTAAATTTTCCTTCTATGTTTTGATTGACAATGTTCGTTTAAATATTTCCTATAAATTTCGTTGAAATTGATCTGTTATTTTTGAGATATGTAAGAAAAACCAATGTGTTAAATACTTTGTTAATACAGATATATATATATATATATATATATATATATATATATATATATATATATATATATATATATATATATATATATATATATATATATATGCACGGTGATGTAATGGATAGCGGGAACGGATTGAGAAATGGAGAGCTGAGTTCTAATTCCAGTCGAATCCATTACATTCACTTACGTGCTAATACCCTTGGGAAAGTTATTTATCCACTTCTTCGCCCTGAGTAAATAGCAGGAGAGACTGGACTTGGATGGCAACTGGTCTAAGAGAAAGACAATTCTGAATTCAAAACCTGAGGAGAGTCGTTTGGTGATATTGTGGCACATAGTGCACCAGGTCTCTGTATTCAGCCCTTCAAAATGTGTCCTTGGTTCCGCACAAAGCTTTCACCACTATAATCAAATCATATGTGCAGGTGTCTGGCTGTTGTTTCCTAGGAACTGAGCTGCTTGACCCTCATACGTCAAATACGACGGGAGAGTCCAACATACATATATAATAATAATAATTCGGGGGAAAAAAACTTTAAAAATCCATTGTTAGTAATAAATTTATTTCGATGAATATAACGATATCAGCCCGACTACATTTTATGAAAGCAGTTAATAAAATGTAGCCAGCAGACCGACTATATTTATGAAATGCTTAGGATTTTATAAAATGATAGTAATATTCATCGATATTTATTACTGACTGGATTTTTGAGGTTTTTTCCTAAGTATTCTTAAAATTTGTATCATACACTGAGCTCTCATATAGACGAAAATTTATGTTTGGAATATACCCTACCAAATATAATTTCCTATTTTGTGTGTATATATATATATATATATATATATATATAGGGCTTAATGTATGACAAAGTGGAAGAAGTTTTGTGACACGTTCTGTTCTTTAGGACGTCATCGGACTAAATTTGTTATGTTGGTGAGTCTACACATGCACACAAACGAGTGATGCCCGGAATTGTTATTTTTTTTAATCTAGTTAATTTCTTTTTTTTTTAATCACTTTTATTATTAGATGTCCAGCACTATGAAAATAAAAGTTCTGTCAGGAATAGTAAAATGTTGTAAGAGCCAGGGCATAAATTTACCTTGAATGACCCTTGCGATCAAGGCACTCTCTGGACATTTTCGTCGTAGTGAATTGTTCTTATTATATAAAAAATATATCTCATATAACGTTCGTCTATCGGTTTTCCATGTTAGAATGTTTAGCTAATCCCTGTTGCAGTTGCCTGTTCAGTCGCATTTGCTTTTCTGCACCCACAGAGCCCACCGGTGATTTATTGTGCCACTATGCTGAGCGGAGGTTAGTTAATTTCTGGAAGTGAGTCCATCATCTGGTATTGTGCTAACCACTACTACATTACATAAACACAGTACATAGACAAACATTCATTAGTCAATCTCCTACAAAACTAGCTCGCTGATTGGTCAGATCTGACCAATTCAAACCACCTTCACGCGACAAATCTTTTTTCCCTCTCAATATGGTCGGAGCCTCCCACGTGATACACGATCTTATATAAACAAAACACGTTTAAGCTCCCTCGTGTTTTCTTTTCAATCATCTTTCTCCTTGCTACCAAGATGTAATCTTCAAGAACTCCCGTCTTGACTAGTGTAGTCAGACGTTAAAGACCATTATCAATATTCACGCTAGTACGAACTCTGAAATCTCTTCTGAACTTTTTGCAACTTGTACAATACACAATTCCAAACATGTAAAACTCATTCTTCTACAGTTTAATGATTAACTTCTTCTTTATGAGCTTAGGTACAAATATTACCTAGTCTAAGAGACACAACCTTGTCTAAACTTTTTAGTTCACATGCATGTACATTAAATACTTAATAAATTCAATTGTTATGTTTTGAAATCATTACGTTCAGTTTTGTATTTTATACTATGTGCTATTTACGTCAAATATAAATTGCATTGCATCCACGCATTGTCCTTAATCCCACCTTTCCTAGTTAAATTATATGTAGTACACACCCTTACAATATTGGTAACACTCTCGCTACAGTATGATCAGTAGTCTGAACTAGGGGGTACGCTCAAAACTTTGAACACTCTGTTTTGTGGTTTGTAAATAAATATTAACGGGGCACGGTGCTCTTAGTATAAAGTAATTGCGGTGTCAATAGAAAAAGAAAACCTGTGTAATAAATAGACAACGCTGAATATCAACTTTGGAAGCTTTATTCTCTAAAACCGATCATTAGTTGTTAAACAACCTTTTATACAGTGAGATTAGTATAGAAATGCGTAGGATGGGATAATCCGTCATTATCAAAGATATCTTGTTGCACTTATTTGAACATGCGTACAACGTATGGTTCTATTGAAATACTACATAATATATAAGCATTTTAGGCTTTATCAAAGACTGCTGTCTGATCCATTATTCATTCATTGATATTTTTAATATGCTTCTGAGATATCAGCCTGCTTTTCATTTAACTTTCAACCATTTTAAACCTTTTGGAGAGTTTGTCCTGATGATGAATATTATATGGAGTGAAACACTGACAGTCTGAAGCTGAACGAAAAATATACAGTAAACATCCGGGTGTGTAACTTTTACGTCACCGGTATTTTTTTTTTTTGAAAGAAATAAAAAAAATCGTTTTAAAAATTGTCATTTTCTTTCATGTGAAATGCATTTTCTAACTCACGAAAAAAATAATTTTATACGTTTCCCTTATCATGAACATAATAAGAAGACAGAAGGCATGGTTGCTAGCAAAATATATTTTTTTGTTTGAACTATAACAAGAGTGAGGTATAGGCTACTTTTCTGGGTATGTCGTCAGGTAACACAACATTATGCAAGTGTCGTTAAAGTAATTAGTGGAGATGTTAGTATAACAGTCATGCCGAATTCTTAAAATGATGTCTCAGCACCCGCTTAACTCAACACACTTCAAAAATGATATGACACATCATTAAGATAGGAACGAATTTCGGTGACCTGCTTTCTCCTGCCTGTTGAGACCACCCCCAAACACAGAAACACGTACTGTAAAACATATGATATCAGTGATGCCAAAACATGGTCAAATTAGTTACGATATTTCCCCTTCATATTTAACATATTGTAATGAATAGACAACGCCGAATATCAACTTTGAAAACTTTATTCTCCTAAACCGATCATTAGCTGTTAAACAGCCTTTTATACAAAGAGATTAGTATGGAAATGGGTAGGATAGGATAATCCCTTATTATCATATTCTGAAATCTCGCTTTCTGCAGGCACGAAGTTTAAACAAACAAAAAAGCTAAAAAAAATAGAGAAACTATGTCACTTGAACAAGAATGGCTAGTGCATATATCTAGAAAAATATCAAGTTAACTTTCCCCATTGCCAGAAACAAAACTCTGGAAAGAAAGGTTTGGAACGCGGACATTTAGTATACTTGAGAAGTCCAATTTCTGAAAAAAAAAAAAAAAAAAAAAAAAATAATTTTAATAATAAAATAATTTTACATGTTTCCCTTATCATAAAATTAATAAGTAATTAGGGGAGATGTTAGTATAACAGTCACGACGAATTCTTAAAATGATGTCTCACCCCCCCCCAACTCAACACACTTCAAAACTGATATGACACATCATAAACATAGGAATGAATTTCGCTGACCTGCATTCTCCTTCCTGTTGAGACAAACCCCTACCCCAAACACACAAACACGTACTGTAAGACATATGATATTAGTGATACCAAAACGTGGTCAAATTAGTTACGATTTTTCCCCTTCATATTTAACATATTGTAATGAATAGACAACGCCGAATATCAACTTTGAAAACTTTATTCTCCTAAACCGATCATTAGCTGTTAAACAGCCTTTTATAGAGAGAGATTAGTATGGAAATTGGTAGGATAGGATAATCCATTATTATCATATTCTGAAACCTTGTTTTCTGCGGGAACGAAGTTTAAAAAAACAAAAAAGCTATAAAAAAACTAAGAAAACTACGTCACTTGAACAAAAATGGCTAGTGCATGTATCTAGAAAATATCAAGTTAACTTTCCCCATTGCCAGAAACAAATCTCTGGAAAGAAAAGTTTGGAACGCAAACAGTGTTCTTGAGAAGTCCAATTTCCTGAAAAAACTCTTTTAAGAAAAATGTTTTATAAAATTCAACCGACTGAAGCACTAACTATTTAATCAATAAATGCCGAAGGTTTCCTGTATATAAACGGTTCATTTCGTCGTTACGATATTGTAGAACATAGGATTGTAGATTTTCAGACCTTGCAGAAGATATTACATTGCTCTGCCTACTATGCTGGGCTAACGTCTGCTAAGTACCTGTCCACTTGTTATTTCCGGAGCTCGCTCTCTCTCTCTCTCTCAGAGATCCTATACAGAGTAATCAACTTGCGAAGGTAGACGCCCCAGTTTGTCGCCTGAAATGTATTGTTGGTTGTAGAGACAAAGGAGGTGAATGCAAGGAATTTGAAGATGGTTAAATAGTTGGGAGTTGGCAGGAGGTTGGTCGAATTAAAATATATGGAAAAAAAAATAAAGTTGTTTTTCCACAATCTCATTCCTCTTTCTTCTCTCTCTCTCTCTGTCTGTCTCTCTCTCTTTCTTGCATTTTCTTTCAATAGAAAACAGTAAACGGTGAAAAATGAGGGCTAAAAAATGGAAATGAATATTAAGAAAGATAGGGGTAGGAGATGAAAGATTCAGAAAGGTGGTAGGAGGAGAAGATGAATGAAAAATGTAAGGTGTTGGTAGGAAGAGAAGAAGAAGGTAGGATGCAGGGAGGTGGTAGGAGAAGAAAGAAAGATGCAGGTTAGTGGAAAAAAGGGAAGAAAAAAAGATGTAGAGAGGTGGGAGATAAAAGAAAGATGCAGGGTAAGAAAAGAAAAATAAGGTGAGAGATGGGGAGGAAAGGAGAAAAGGGAAAGGAAAAGAAAAAGCGAAGGGGATGAGATATCCTACGTTCATCGTGGGAGGAAATTTCCCCGGGAATGAAAAAAGGAAAAATCTTCAAAAATGAAAAGCGAAATAGGAGAAAAAGAAAGAACGAAGATAGATAGATAGATAGAAGATAATAGATAGAAATAGATACGAATGGTGGGGAGATAGATAGGGGGGATAGATAGATAGATGATAGATAAATGAATGAGATAGATAGAAGATAGATAGATAGAAAGATAGATAGAAAGAAATGGGAAATAGATAGATAGAGAGAGATAGATAGATAGATAGATGAGAGATCGAAATGGAAATAGATAGATAGAGTAGATAGATAGATAGATAGATAGATAGATAGAAGATAGATAGATATGAGGATAGATAGATAGATAGATAGATATGAATGTCATAGAAAAATAGATAGATAGATAGATAGATAGATAGATTCAAATAGATAAAGGCGAAATGGTCAGAGATAATAGATAGATAGATAGATAGATAGATAGATAGATAGAAGAGATAATAGATAGATAGATAGATAGATAGATAGATAGATGAATGGACATAGATAGATAGATAGATAGATAGATAGATAGATAGATAGATCGGATACGAATGAAATAGATAGATAGAGAGAGATAGATAGATAGATAGATAGATAGATAGATAGATAGATAGATAGATAGATAGATAGATAGAATGGTCTGAGATAGATAGAGACGATAGATAGATAGATGAATGGTCATAGATAGAATAGTTGATAGATAGAAGTCGAAGAATGGGGAGATATGGATAGAAATATCTGGAAGATAGAAGATAGATAGATAGAAGAGAATGGAAAACCAAACGAAGTGGGGAATATATGGAAAAGAAAAAGATGAATAGAAATAAAGAAAAACAAAGAAAGTATACGTGAAACAAACAGTCAAATATCGACTTTTAAGGGAATTATATTTACACATCTGCCTATTACTTTATAAACAAAGAAAATATCAATGCGCGCGGTGAGAGAGAAAGAAGTGCGGATTAATCGAGAGAAGTGGATAGAGTGCAGAGGAAGAAAAGATAGGCGATTGATGTAAATAGCAAGGCTATAGAAGTAGGGAAATTGGCTGAGACGTAGTCAATTATAGAGAAGGGATTATTAGGAGAAAATCATTGGGAAGAAAAAAAGTAATCACCTGTTTCCATGACAAATACATGACAGGCGCTGTTAAGATTTTAAAAAAAAGAAAGAAATTATTATAGATAGATA
>CAHIKZ030004400.1:267500-295000 GCA_903632075.3 Acanthosepion pharaonis
TATACATAGATAAATAGAAAGATAAGAATGGATAGATTCAGATAGATACTAATGGACGGAGATAGGTAGATAGATGGTTACAGATGGGCATATTTAGAGAGGTAAATACGAATGGACAGGCGTTATATAGTTACTAATGTGAATATGTAGATAGATATAGACGAATAAACAGATACTAATGGACAGATGTCGATAGAGAGATATGAACAAATTTAGATAGACAGATACGAAAGGACAGATAGATAGATAGATAGATAGATAGATAGATAGATAGATAGATAGATACAAATGGACAGAGATAGATATATTGATATGAATATACAGAGGTTGATAGATACAAATGGACACCTGTAGATAGATAGATAGATAGATAGATAGATACGAATGGACATCGGTAGAGAGATATATAGATAAATACAATTGGACAGAGCTACATATATAGATAGATAGGAACGAATGGATGGAGGTGGGTAGATAGAGAAATTGATGCGAATGGCCATAGGTAGATAGGTAGATAAATAGATACGAATCGACAGTGTTTGATAGATACAAATAGAGAGAGGTAGACATGAATTGACAGATGTAGTTAGACAGATATAATGGACCGAGTTATGTAGACAAGTTGATAGATGGATAGATACGAATTGACATTAGTAAACAGATGTATACGAATGGACCGAAGTAGATAGATAGATAGATACGAATGAGCAGAGGCAGATAGATAAATACTGATGGACAGATATAGATAGGTAGATAGATAGACACGAATGGACAGAATTGACATAATGAATGTACACATGTATATCGATAGAAACGAATATAGACGAATGGACATTTGTATGCAAATCGACAGATGTAGATAGATAGATAGATATGAATGGACTTAGATAGATATATAAGAATGGACAGGTAGCATTTTTAGATAGAGATACGTTGGACAGATGAAGATATAGACGAATGGAGATAAGTAGATAGATGCGAATGGACAGAGGTAGATATATAGTTAAGTAGGTAGATAGATACGAATGGACAGAAATAATTAAATGGATAAGTAGATAGGAAGTCAGAGGTAGATAAATTGATACAGAGCTGTCAGATATATAGAGATACCCAGTTTGATATGTATGAAGAGATTTATAAATAGATACGAACTGATAGATAGATAGATAGATAGATAGATAGATAGATAGATAGATAGATAGATAGATAGATAGATAGATAGATATGAATGGACAGATGTAGTAA
Organism: Acanthosepion pharaonis; assembly: GCA_903632075.3. Taxonomy (NCBI): domain Eukaryota; kingdom Metazoa; phylum Mollusca; class Cephalopoda; order Sepiida; family Sepiidae; genus Acanthosepion; species Acanthosepion pharaonis. The sequence goes on from CAHIKZ030004400.1 coordinate 268,746, forward strand.
GGTAAGTATGTAGATATATATATATATATATATATAAATGGATAGAGGTAGATAGACAGATACGAAACGACAGATGCTCTTACATCCATATATAGACAGACACCAATGGAGAGATGTCGATATTGAGATAATCGATCGGACAAATCTAGATAAATACATATAATCGAATAGACAGAGGTAGGTAAATAGTTTTTAATTGACACATATACAATGGTGGAAAACAAATAAGATAACTAAAAATAAATAACTAAATTTATAGAAAAAATGATTATATTATCAATTTTGACGTGTGAAAAAATTATTCGTTAAATACAGAAAGAATACATAACCTTTATTGAATACTTTGTGGAATAGCCATTATTCACTTCTACATCAAACTAACCTCTTCTTGTAGTTCTCAATCAATGATTTGCAAATTTTAGTTGGTATTATGTTCCATTCTTCTTCGCATATGGTCTGCAGAATCTGGATGTTTGTTGGAGATCTCGATTGGATTTGAATTTTCAAATAACGCTACATGTTCTCCATTGGGTTTAAATCAGAAGACTCGCTTGTCCACTTCAGGATATTTACATAATTTTTCCAAGTCTTTTCTTCGTAGATTTTGCAATATGTTTAGGATCATTATTTTGTTGGAAGATTCAATCAAGAGGAAGTTCAAAATTTTCAACCGAAATCATTAAATTTGCTTCCAAAATATTTTGGTATGCTGTGTCATTCATTTTTGCCAGTAGCATTTGCAGAAAAAAAAAAACACCACAAAAACCTGATACAGCCATCACCAAATTTCAAATAGTTGGAACTATTTTCTTTTATTTGAAGGCATCGCCATCTTTTCTCGATACATGATTTCTAGAATTACGTCCAAACAACTCAATTTGGGTTTCGACTGTCCATAATACTCTTTCCCAATACGATTTTTCCTTACCCTTCTGTTCACGAACAAATTTCAACCTGGCATCTCTGTGGCTTTACAATAGCAATAGTGTTTTCTGAAGGAAGCGTAACTTTAGATTGTTCCTATGAATTTCATTGCTTATTGCGCGTTTAGTGACACAGATTCCTGATGAAAGCAAATCATCCTGCAACTCTAGACGAATTACTTGTGGATTTTGCTTAATTTGACGCATTAATTTCCTCGAAGATCTTGAATATCTTCCGTGAAGCATCTGTTCTTTGACTTTCAATAGTTTTGAATTTTTTATATCTTCCAATGAATTAAATAATGGTAGTAAATGGAATATTCGAGTTGTCTGAGATTTTCCTGTAACTTTTAGCTTCTTTCCAGCGCTTAACAATCAGTTCTTTTTGCGAGTTTGTTATTTCTTTAGTTCTCGCCACGATGATAATCTTCTTGCACAAATATCAATTACAAAATATTCTGTTTTGTATTTTTAGACTAAAAATAACTACTGATAATATTACTAGAACATTCTAAAATATTCTCTTTGAATAATCTGGAGTATTAAAGCAATTTAAACGTTTTAAATTCTGAAATTTGCATTGTACGGATACTTTTTCACCCATTAAAGTGGATAAATTAGTTCTAGTTTTATTAAATCAGTTTTTTTTCTGTTTTTTATGCATATTTAGTTATTATGCATCTGTATATAGTTAATTATATGAAAAGTATGTTTATTCATTAGTTGGAACTACAATAAATGAAAAATTTGTATGTGTACGAATATTTGTTTACTCCATTGTATGTTGATAGATTGTTACATATGGATATAGGTAGATATATTGTTACGAATGAATATAGGTAGATAGATAGCTACATAGATAGATAGTTAAATAGATACGAATGGACTGAAGTATATATTTTGAAAAGAAATAAATGAAACCATGTATCATAAAAATGCAACACGCACATGGGAAAAAATATCAAAAAAATATCACCAAATAACACCATAATTTTATTTCAAAACTCTTTAAAAAAGAAAAACGTGTAGGCATAAGAAAAACACAAAAATGAAAGAAAGAAAAACAAGTAATAATTAAGAAAACGAAAGAAAAGAAGGAAGAAGAAATAGCAAAAACAGATGTAAGGTAGATGAATTGTATAGGGGGCATTTAGTGTATATGCGCAGGTCGTGTGCGCAGTTTTGTGGTCGGCAGTAATATGGGCGTGATGCAGTGGATGTATATGGTCTATTGCACGCTGTGCACAAATACAATCTGTATGCGCATGTATCTTTATGTGCACTGATGCGTATGTGTTTGTAGGCGCTTGGGTCTCCATAATTGACTGCTGATTGCCTATCAAGTCGCCAGATTCAGTTTAACCCGAGTATCACTCTTTTGTTAAGGAGGTGTAATATGTCGTTAAACACTCTTGTCGGTGTCAGTCAGGGCCGCCGAACAGAGCGCGCATGGTGGACGTGGGGGGGGAGAGGTTAAGGTGAAAGTAAAATATTGCAGCCGGAAAATGGAGGCTAAAGAGAAATAGGCAAAGAGAAAGAAACTGTGCTTTCAAATGAAGATGGGTGGCGAGAATAAACGAGAAATAAAAGCAGAGTAACTTTCACGGGAAAAGATGAATCGATAAAGAGAAAAGAAAGCTAGGAGGAGGAAGAGAACAATCTACAAAAATAAAAGTCTCTCTCTCTCTCTCTCTCTCTATATATATATATATATATATATATATATATATATATATATATATATAGGTTTCAAACATTAATATCCCATAGTTATAATTTAATGTAATAAATTATAATCATGGAATATTACTGTTTGAGTATTTTATATTATATTCTTACTTTGTCCTGGACATTGAGTTTTTACCTGGATACTATCCTCTTGGAAATTAATATATATATATATATATATATATATATATATATATATATATATGTAAGCAAATGTAAATGGATATAGATCCGACAGAATGAAGAAAATTTGGAAAAAAACAAACAAAAATCCTTAAATGCAATTATGTTGTTTACGTCGACGTCTGACGTTTCGGTTTAATATACCTTCTTCAGGACAATATTCATTAAAATACAATTCAGTTCAATTTGACAAAGACGATGGACATAAAGACCAACCGAAACGTCAGATGTCGACATTTCATTCATTTTTAAACAACATAATTGCATTTAAGGATTTTTGTTTGTTTTTTCCTAATTTTTTTCATATATATATATATATATATATATATATATATATATATATATATATATATATATATATGGGGGGTGTTTTGAACAGCAATCCCTCTTTTATACAGGTTTCATTGTAGCATAACGATAAAAAAGTAAAAAAAAACAACTCTTAACCACATCAATTATAAACGTGGTCAAAATGTGGTGACTCTGTTCGGGAATTAAATTATTTCTACTGTTAAAATAATATCTATTTATTCAGACAAAAATAACAATGGTAATGATAATGGCTAATAGAGTAGCCGAAAGCGCATTGATCCAAAGATCTTTTCGACAGTTCTTAAACACACTACGTGTGAGAAATCCCTTGTACGCATGAAAGAAAGATATAATAATAAGCTTAAACGCAAAGTTTTGTCAGTTTTCTTCAATGAAACTTACATATAAAAATTTTAAACGTTACTTTTAGTGTCTACTCGTATTTGAGAGAGACACCCCACTTTTGTTTTAAATAGTGTTTATTACATCTATCCTTGTTATTATGTACAATAATGGATCATATGCAATACAGTTGAACAATTCAACTAGAAAAATTGAAAATAAATAAAATGTATCTAAATACAAATTAGAGACGTGTCAAAATAGATCATTCCTTCTTAGATCAATGATTTGCGGCCATTTTTTAAAACCTGAATTTTGAGATTTTCCGTGTGAAATCAGTGTGCGAATTCGAGAAAAGATAACAAACAGTTGAACCTGCCTAACAACTTTCTAGAAGAAATCGTCGTTTGATCCAGCTACGAAGAGCGTCACAATTCAGCAAGGCTCTATTTTCCCTTTTTAAGGAAAATCCACTCTTAGTTTTGCCGATTGCGAGTTTTGATCCTTGACGAAAAACTTGTACTAGAAGACTATCCGTAAGTACTAGCATTTTAACATCAAATAAAACTGAAAACTACAGACAACAAGTTTTTCGTCAAGGATCAAAACTCGCACTATGGATGAACAGAATTTCAATGCATATATTATGTTTCCTAGCGATGGATGTCGCCAATAGTCGCATTTATACTTCTGATTAATTCTATGTGTGATTATTCTTTATATATATATATATATATATATATATATATATATATATATATATATATATATAAGCTGTTTCAAAAAATACTTTTGCAAACTTTTTCACATGAAACAAGGAGAAAAGTCTATATAAACATATCCTACGTTTTTGAGTTGTTTAGTGTTTATGGTAGACGCTGTTAAATGTACAATCTTATATACAATCCAAAAATAAATATTACCATAGCTTGTGATACCCCGGATCCAATTTCAGCAACGCTACGATAAACAGCAGCAAATGTTGGATGGCTTGGCTGCCTTCGTTCTGCAAACACAATCTGATACAGCCGTGCAGCCCCACGTGCATTACTATTCGCTTTGTGTAAAAGTCGTATCTGCCTGCACACGATATGAATATCCATTGTTAAACGGCACACATTTAAGTTAACTCACTACTACACACGTTAAACGTTGAAGGCAAACTAGATAAAACATGTACACGAATGGCAGATATAACGTAGTCTATATAGCAACACAGAAACATTCTACAGTAAATGTCTTTAAACATGATAACTCAAAGACGAAGGATTTGCAGACATGGACTTTTGTCCTTGTTTTGGTGTGAGGAACCCACCTCAGGAATTTGTAAAACTATTTTTGATACACTCTATTAATCTCTTATATCGTAGTCAAATGCATACTAATTATAAACAAGATAAAAATATATTAAAACAATTAGTAAATACTAATATATCTATAAGAGATCCTCGCAAAAAAATTAGGTTAATCATATACTACACTTAATCTAGTATATCTAAATTATTTGCATGATTCTACCCCTCTCCACGTTAGCGATTTGCAAAAAAAAAAAAAACATAGTTTACAAATTCAAGTGCCCTTTGGGAGATTGTATCTCCAATGGATTAAATAATATTTATGTTAGTCACACCACAAACTCGCTTTCACAACGCTTGACTCTACATTTGAATGATAATTCTAACATTTTTATACATTTAAAACAACATGCCTGGCCGCGTACACAATTCCGGAAAATCCTTGTTGAAAACACAACTATACATAAACATGAAAACAATAAACAGAAACTAAAAATTCTTGAAGCTATATACATAAAACAGTTGAAACTTAACCTGAACAAAATAAACTACGAAATCTCCACAAATATTCTTAAATGCCTATAATTGATAACAAAAGCCATTGGTTTATACCAAAGGCTTCCCATACTTAATACTTCACGTTTTCACTCTCGCGTGGACACGAGCTGCGACGCGATTTTCGCTACCGCGTCTCATATACATGTGTTTGTCGTTGCTTTGAAATTTTTCATGCAACAAAAACAGACTATCACTGTTGTTTTGTCCGTGTGTTGTTTGATATATTGAATTGTAATTGTCATCTTTGATAATGGCTTATGCAAGCTGAAAGCTTAGATTGGATTAAAACATGTATCAATATGGTGATTTCTTTTCGTCTTTCAATGTTAATGTTATTAAGTTTATCAGACAATATGAAAGGAACTTACTTAAAATAAAAAGACGAAACTTGTATATATGATTTAATGAAACATGCATCAATATATATATATATACATATGTGTGTGTGTGTGTGTTGTCTTTTTAAAAATATATTATCATCGCGACACCGAAATTTCCATGTTTCAAAACTGAAACTTCAATTTAAATTCAATCATAAAAATTAAACTTAAAATACAAAGTTCTGTTCTATAATCAAGTGATGCTAAGAATATCATTTTAGAAATTGATTTACTTAATTTATAAGTCCAGACAACCTTGTTATTTTGAGATATTGGGGTTAAGGAAAGGAACCTTGTATTTTATTTTTATTTTTTATGACAGAATTTAAATTGAACTTTCAGTTTTGAAATATGGGAAATTTGTTATTGCAATGATAATATATTAAAAAAAAAAAACAATTATAATATTATGCTTTACTGTTGTATCGACCACTGCTTTTTAAAAATAATAATAAATAATTAAAAAATCTCAATGTTCATTCCTATTATTTTAATATAGTCGGGCTTCGAACCCGGTTTTGAGGCAATCGAATATCTAACCACACTGATGAGCTGTGAAATAGCGAAACAGTCTGTATTTATCGACAATAAATACATGCTCTTTGGGGAGAAAAATTAATTTGTAAACAGTGTCTATTACGGCTGCTGATGCAAGACTCTTCGTAAAGACGAATCGAGTTCTCCGGTCACTGGCGCGTGTTTGTTTAAAAATAAATACATCTAAATTCACCTCCATCGCTGCTAATACCAAATAAGTCCGGTTTCGATCCCGGCTTCAGGCAATCAGGTGTTTGTGGATGATTATATATATATATATATATATTGTCATGAATATATATATGTATATATATATATTGTCAATATATATATATATATATATATATATATATATATATTGTCATCAATATATATATATATATATATATAAATATATTGTTCATATGTATATATATATATATATGAAAAGGATATATATATATGAAAAGGATATACACACACACACACACACACATATATATATATATATATATATATATATATATATATATATATATATATATATATTGTCATATTTCAAGATCAATTTTCGGGAAATCTATGACAGTGGAAGATCTATTATCACAATGAAAAGGATAAACAAAGGTGATAAAACAAAAATATACTAAATGGAATCGGATAGAGTATATACCGAAAACATCTTTTCTTTTTATGTGCTATGTCCTTTCATGACGTAGGCGATCATGGCTCTCCAACTCCTCCTATCCCTTGCAGTTCTCAGCTAGCTCCTTCCCTCTGCTTTCTCACCCAGGCCACGTTCTGTCATCCACTTGTTTTAGGCCGCTAGATATGTCATGCGTTGTTTTCCCTTGTCTCTCTTCGACTCGTGAGTATCAAATTCTCCAGACTCTGCTTCCTCATTATGTGTCCCAGAAACTTCATCTGTGTCTTCCTGATATTAAGTATAAGCCTCCTCCTTGTTTGCAAACTCTTTTAAGATCTCATCGTTGCTCACACGCTCGATCCATGATAGCCTTAGCATCCTTCTGTAGAACCATATCTCTGTCGAAAAAAGAATTAAATGGAGCAATTCTAAATTTAAATTAAATATTTTTAGCGTTCGCAGTTTCTTACGCATGTGCAGTCGCATCCACTAAGTCATAGATATTCCTTATATATGAGTGTATTTTTCTCACGTAACTGTTTTTTCTCTTACGTATAAATAATTGGTAGAAAATAAAATCCTTGCATTTGCTGTCTTGTTTGGAAAGTCCGAATAACCGTTTATAAACACAATTCATAATATATGTTAATGGATATTTCGTCAGCAGAAAGGAACAACCGAGACAAATCGTCGAAGGGTTGTGTGTTTATAAACAGTGATTCAGAATTTACTAACAAGATGCGTCTTTGTAGCTGAATGGTTAACAGACGTCAGATCAAATGACGGATCCACATAAGAGTTGCAGGTTCGATTCCTGTCGGAGAGCGCATGTTTTCTACGAAATTTCTCGAACGTTCAGGCCGGTAAATGTAATTAATAGCGCATAATTAAAAAACAGAGCATTTACTTAAATTAATTATGTCTATAAAGATATAAAGTAGAAACAGAAAATATTATATATATATATATATATATATATATGAGAGAGAGAGAAAACACACACACATGTGCATACATGCACAAACTTATATATGTATATAGACACACACGTATATATATATATATATATATATATATATATATATATATATATATATATATATTAGTGGTAAATATACACATACATAAATATGAAAAATATATATGCATACATGCATACACATACATATAAATTTGTATAAAAAAAATTACAAGAATATAGAATCCAGGTAGAACTCAATGTCCAGGACAGAGTAAGGATATAATAAAAAAAAGGCTAAAGTTTTATTTATATATATATATATATATATATATATATATATATATATACAGACACAGGGTGCGATGGTTAAATTGTCGCCATTTTATTATTATTTATTTCACAGTTTGTGAGAAAAAGAGCTCCATAACGTAATTCAGTCCGCCAGAAATTTGGAAACAGCATGCGGCATTGCTGGGCATTCGCACCGAAAGCTCCAATACGAACATTTCAGTGTGTCTGTGTGTCAATATGAGGTCAGTGCAGAGAATTCGGAAAGAGTTGGGTGAGTCTAATGGTGATTACGAAGATAAGAAAGCTCGGAAAACGCTCTCTGATCATTTTGATAAGAAAGAACACCCCAATTTGTTGGTGAGATCCAGAACATGATCGATAATACTCCCTCCTAGTCAATCAGGTCCACATCAAGGGACACAAGAGTGTCTGAGTTTCTTATCAAACAGGTAATGCATGAAGACATTTGGTATTTCTCACTTTTTATCCCAAGCCATGAAGAACAAGTGCAAAGGCCGTGCTAGGAAGATTTTGAAAAAAAAAAATTCCAACCGAACAGACTTTGGTTTTTCTCAGATTAAAAAATTCTATCAATTTCCAATCAGTTTCTTCCAAATTTCCAGCCAACTTGGATTCTCGAAAATGTAAATACAATGCCAGCCGTTATCCCCTGTCTTTTTATTATTATTATTAATCTTCTTTTATTGTTCTCGCTCCTTAATAATGTTTCTCCTTTTTTCTTATTTTTTCACAGTCAGTAAACCCTTGTGGCTTTACAGCCTTGCTTGGAGGGAAATTATGAGAAAAAAAAATCGGATTTAAGGTAGGTTCGAAACGGTACACACAAGCCCTGTTTGAGGAGAATTGAAAAATCTAATAGATATATTTTATGTGGACTGTTGAAGAATATATATATATATATATATATATATATATATATATATATATATATATATATATATATATATGTATGTATGTAATATCACGTGGTCTGTTCAGCGAACAAACCAGCTGACGAGAACTTGGCGTTCGTATTTTAAGACATTAAATCGCTCTGCATGTTCGGTTTTCCTATTTGAAATCGAGCAATTTTTAACGTGTGCGATTTTAACAAATATTTCGCTGTTTTTTATTCCGACTCACACACACATACATACATATATATATATATATATATATATATATATATATATATATATATGAAGGAATGTTTCTAAAGGGAAGTCTGAATTGAGTTTTGAATGTAAAATCTAAAGCCTCTGTAATTTATTAATAATGAAACTCTATCTTCGCCCATACACCCATTGAAGATATGAGAAACAAAATTTGATTTCGCACTTTCAGCTTTTATTATTAGGTTTATCATTATCTTAACGCTTTAAGAATAATCTGTTTCTCAGACGAAATTTATAATTGACTGTTGCATATCTGATGATGAAATACTGCTTATACGATGGTGCTCTGAAAAGTTCATAGGCTGACTATGAATGATGTTAGAGCTGTGAAATCTTGCATGCATGAATCTCACTTCTTCCTATTAAAAACTATATTGTGTCTTTTCGGGTAAATTGACATATGACTGTTCCAAAAAAAAAATAAATAAATAAATAAAGAAAAAAAATGCGGGTTCATCCTGTTGTTCAAAAAAGTTGCCAACAGCAAATAAGACATCATTATCCGTGCGATACTAGTTCCGACCTAAAAAGTGTTTTTTTCCATGTTCAGTAAAAGATGTTAGTCACATCAGAAGAATAGGGAGGGCGCGATCAACCGGTTCACAACCACAGTCACACAGAGAAGCCATTGAAACCAAGGAAGTGTGTAGGGGAACATTGTTCCCGTGAAACAAGAGCCATTTCGACAGTTTTCCAGGGGGGTTGGATTAGATAGACTTTTGTACCTGCTACATTAAGTTTGGCATAGCACTCTCCATAGATGGTGTGGCCCTTTTTGAAGCTGGACTATATACACCATGCCTTTTGCATCCTAAAAACTGACACCATCACAATCTTGGTCTTCTCTGGAGAATTACGTCTCTGGCAACAATGGGAGAGAGGAAATGTTTAAGCAAACCTTCTGGATCTCCGTCAATGTCAGAATATCCTGCGATATGATCAGCCTGGTATACTTTTGATTAGAATTCAGAAGACGTGGCACCCAACGAGAAGAAACCTTCGTCATACCAAATTCATTCTGCAGAATACTCTCAACTCTATCACGGGATATGCTAATAGCTCTGGTTATTTGATTTATAATCAACCCCCTGCCATTCATCTCTATGTAGTGAACAGGATCAATGTTTTCTTCAGTGGCGGTCATTCCAGGACATTCAGAAATTAGGTAATCTTCATGACCCAGCGTTGATAATGCTTGAGTGCCATTCTTTAAAGTAGCAACCATATCAGCGTGAATATCCTTGTGCGACTAAATTCTTTTTTCTGTCGGTATTTCATAACTCAAAAATGCTACTAGTTACTGGTAAAGTCTTCCTTGAACAATCAGATGTCAGTTTACTTGAAAAGAATGAATGCAGTTATTAATAAGAAACCTTAAAATAAACGCAAGCAAGATTTCACAGCTCTCGCATCATGCCTTCATAGTCAACCTATAGACCTTTCAGGTCGCCCTCGTTATAAATCACTTCGGTGATATTACAACAATTACAGGAAACACATAGAATCGTGGCATCTTCATGGTCCCCGCTTGGAGAGGAGAACACAAATATTAAGCGCGAGAAAAATAGATACTCGGAACTTTAGTGCAGATAATCTAAAAGTGGTTTTATTTCATCCACTCTCAGATAACCCTAACCCTCCTGAGAAAATGATATCTCTTAATATTTATTTTTTCCAGTGTAGATTGACTTTGACAAAGACCGCAAGTATAGGGTACTTAGAAAAGTAGAAGTCCTATCAGGATTCATTATTAGTGGCCACAATCTTGATAGTATGAGATAGGCAGATGAGAGAGTGTGTTTAGCAGATACTACACCCACAGAAGGTAGTAGAGCAGAACGAGAAGAAAGGACTAAACATCAAGAAGACAGAATATGTTGTTGTCAGCAAAAGAAACAGCCCAACTTGTGAATTCAAAATTGGAGATACCAGAATCAAGCAAGTAAAAAAAATTTAAATATCTAGAATATTCACCGGACAATCCCTCAACATCAACTCCCACCAATCATCCAGTGTAAAGAAAGAGAAAACGTTATAAGTGCAAACCCAGAGATATATGATCATGAAATGGTCAGTATAAGCAGTATCCTACAACGTAACAACTACCCTGGGTATATGGCAGCTCCCTTAAGATAAGACTGCAAGAACACCGTAAAATCGTAACACGAGGGTAAATAGAAAAATCAGGCGTAGCTGACCACATATGGAGGGAAAACATAGATCCCCCCTTACGGAATCATTACATTTGCTAAGCCACAAAAATCTTATCTGGCCAAGCACAGAAATGAATATACAGTGTAACCCGGATGTAAGAGGGTTGTCGGGACCGGAGAAGAAGTCTCTTATATCCGGGTTTCTCTTATATCCGGGTTTGGTCTATTTTATATACATTAACACAGGCTCTAATTTGGGACCAGAGAAAATCTCTCTTATATCCGTTTTTTTTATATCCGGGTCTCTTATATGCGGGTTACCCTGTAATATGCGAACCTGTAATACGGAGTGTTAGAGAATAACAATAATAGCAATAAAAATTGCAATATGAGCTCTTGTAAAAATGATTACTAAGACATTAGGTTTATAAGTCCTCAAAATTTATAGACCGCAAGGACATATGGCCCGGTGGATAAAAGCGTTGGTTGGATCCAATGGCTTAACCCAAAGAGGTGTGTTCAATACCTACTGAAGTGGTGCGCAAAAAAATGGAGAGTTGAGTTAAAGGGAGATAACTGAGATATCTGGAAGAGGCATGACCCGTGGAACTAGAACAATCTACAATCTAAAGGGTTCAGTTCGAAATTCCACTCACCGGAAGAAGGCCGGAGCGTACTATGTGAATATGGCAATAAGGATGAGGACCACAGTCCGACCAATGTAAATAATGTAAATAATTGCAATACCACATCTCAGAAATATCGACAGACATCTAGAAAAAAGTTTAGCAGAGGACGGACCATGCACTGGAATAGATGCCTTTCAAACGTTAAGTAAAATATTAAACAGGAAAAATTTCTGAACTCTTATGACAATGAAATCAGAAATGAAAATAATCAATGCAATAGAAATTTGGTTCTACAGAAGGATACTGAGAATACAATAGATTGAACATGTAAGCAAGGACGAGGTTTTAGATAAAATTGAAACCGAAAGAAGGTTTACACTTTGCATCATAAAAAGAGAGTTGAAATTTCCATGCTATATAGGGAGGGAAGAGAGCTTAGAAAATTTTACATTCACAGGACATATTAAAGGCATGACAGACAAGGGGAAACAGAGTATAAACTATCTAATAAGTAAGTGTAAATAGTTGGCAGAACAAAACTGTTTTGAGGCAGATTTTAAAATTGAAATCGGCTAAAGTTTCTGTCGGTTTCTTAAGTTACAAACATTTAATAGACGATAGAATTATAATTTATGGAAAGAAAATATTTTGGATTTGGATAAAAATGTTTTTGTCAGCAAACAGAAATTATGAAAATCATTGCCATCAAAAGTGATGTTCAGTGCTGAACAAAGGCTACTGTATAGGGTTAAGACTTGCCCAGTTTTCCCTTTTCACACACGATCGTGTTCAAAGTCATCCCCGTGTCTTTCTAAGTGATGAATTATTTTCCAACCTACAGCCTCTTTCCGAAACTTTAAAAGAAACTCTCTGCTCTGTTGTTATTTCCATGTAAGGTGTTCAGACGAACCACAGGCTGATCCGAAAATCTTAATATCTACATATCTTTCTATTTCAACGTTCTGTGGCGTATTATCAAAGAGAAAGAGTTTCTCATGAGCGATACCATAATACCCATCAGTTGAAGGACGTCGTTCGGAGAACATCTGCAACAATCAACGAAGCACAGTTTCGTAAACTATCACATGGCGCCGAATCATTTTGTGTTCATACAGACCTTCTCGATGTGTGACAATATCAATGAAAGCGAATAAAACTTCGCTGGATTTATGCCATGTCTCGGCAAAGCTGGTAACCTGATGGTGCAAGGTCTGGACTGTAGGCAGGTAGAGGCAGCGCTTCCAGCCCCTCAATTTACTCAAGGTTGCGTTTGGTTTCATTTTAGTGGAGCATTGTCATGCTGTAGGGGAACACCTCTTCGATTAACCAATGCCGAGTAGCGGACTTTTAAAGCATCAAATACGCGATGCTGCTGTTGAGCGGAAAAGTTAGCGTTCACAGCATGACCATCCCGGAGATACTCTGTTATACTGGAACACACCTATTCTATTGTTAATAGACTCTCCCAGCTGCAATAAGTAGGAGTAGTAGCAGTCGCTCAGGGAGTTGTCGCGGAGTTGGTCAGTCAGTCGATGTCGGACGACCGTTAGTCGAATATTAAAGTATCAGCCACCACAACTAGATTGCTGCGTCATTACGTATTATATCAAGTTCCTAACGTTTTGTACGTCGAACCTATTTTAGGACCGACTTTGTGAAACACAAGCCTCCACTGTGAAACTACTCTATAACATACTCAAAGTGCAACGCCCCCTCGAAATTCCGCCCAACACACACGACCTTTTGTTCAAATCGACCTTGTTTAACAACAGGGTCTGATGCTCGTTTCTGGTGTTATTCATTTCACTTAGTATCACAAAAGTAGATCAGATTTTATCATCGCTTACAAATCGGCATGTTCACATGGCCGAGCTTATGGAGGTGTCAATTAATGGTGTTTTGCGGAAGACCAAGTTCTGTCGACAATATAAGAGTTCTTGATATACTACGAAAATTTGTGTCAGATGTCACAAGTCATGACTAGGGATTCAGAATATGCCGACTGCACCTCTGCAGATGGGTAAGCCCCTCCCCCCCATGAGACGTCCTGGGTATGACGATAAACTACATTCGAGTACTGTGTATGACGATTTACTACATCAATTATCACGGCCTCTCATCAGAAGGTTTTCAGGAGTGTGGAACTACCTCTCAATTGCTGGTGTTCCCATGTTCACCCTTAGCCGGAGTGGTAGCACCTGTTAGAGTCCCAGATATAGGTAAATAGTTGACCCCCAAACTGGGTTCAAAACACTGTGAAAGTGTAAAAATAGATTTTAATACCAGCAATACATTTTTTATTTAAAATTATTTTTAGCAATACATTTTTGAAAAAAATGTTAGCAGTAATGCATTTTTTGGAAAAAACAAATATTACCAGCAATAAAAATTTTGTCGGCATTAAATAACCCATTGAGGTTGATATGCCGTAAAACAAACCAAACCAAAAACCAAGAAAAGAGTGATATATAATATCACTTTTCGTACAGATCAACAAGACTGGAGGGAACAGAAATTTAGTTCTACAAAAGGATATTGAGAATACCATGGATGGAACGCGTAAGCAACGGAAATGTCTTAAGGAAAACGGAAAATAAAGAACATGCTAGAAACAATTCAAAGAGTATTAAATTGTTATATATATATATATATATATATATATATATATATATATATATATATATATATATGGCAATCTCCTCAAAGATGAAGAAATTTAGAGCTTAGAGCATCAGAAAGACGAGCAACGAGGAAGGTTTTGAGAAAATTAAACAAAATGGAGACTTCAGTAAGAGGCATTTGCGGTTTCTAGGGCACATATTGAAGAAAGAAATTGGAAAGTTTGTTACTCACAGGACAGTTGGAAGGCAATAGAGAAAAACAATGCAAAACTGATCTTGAGTAATTGTATGGCGGAACAGAGTTTAAGAGAAACAACAGAAAGACACAATTTATTAAGAGATTCAAGGGACAGGAACTTGTGGAGAGCAATAATCACCTACATCCGGAATAGACACGGCACATAAAGAACGTACTCAGATGAGACAGCTGGAATTTCTTATGCCCATAATGAGGAAGTAGGGCTTGGACAAATTTTAACATTCACAGTATATGACGAAGGCAAAATGAATATAGTTAGACATCAGGTCACCTAAGCAACAAGCTTGTGGAATGTATGATGGAACGGGTGGTAGGAAAGATGGAAGAAAAAAGCTACTCAGATCTTCAAGTGATAGAAAGTTGTGTCCTACATAGACAGGACATACTGAACTTCCTATTCTTTGTTTCTCTGAGCAATGTATCTTTTCTATCCGTTTTTGTCCCTTTTCAACGAAATATATAAACAAGCTCGTTAGGTAGTTTGCTCAATGTGCCCCTAAGCACTCTTTTGGCCTTCAATATGTCCTTATGAGTCTCAAAATCATCAAGTTCACTTTCCTCGTTATGTGTCCCATAAATTCCAGTTGACATTTAGACTTTTGAATTTAAGTGAAGTATTACACTGGCGTTAAAATCTCATCAATTTACAGCTGAGCTGGCTAGATGTAGCCGTAAGTTACTTCTCTCGCCTGTGCAACTCCCTTCTTTCTCCATGCTTTCAAACCGACTTTAATCCTCAAAATCTAAATGCAATGTCAATCGCTATCGACTTTCTTACTGATTACCTTTTTTCTCTTCCCGCTCATTAGTAATGTTTCTGTTCAGAATTCTTCCACACCCTGTAACCCCTTGTGTCTTAGTGGCTTTATTGCCTTGCTTAGGATGAAATCGATTAAAAAATTCTAAGCAAAAGTATTCTTTTCTTTTTTTATTATACTTAAAACTTGCTTGTTGCTCAATTGTTCTAACCACTTTATTCTCAGCATCCTTCTGTAGAACAACATACCTTACGCCCTATGTTCCCTATTCACTGCCATATAGAAAGATTGATATTGCATAACATCTGAGAACTCTTATATTTATTTGAAATTCAATTTTCTTGTTTGCTAATATTTTGTTTAGTTTTTGGAAGGCATCGTATTTTTATGTTACATTTTGCATCCTCTGTAAAGATATTTTCCAGATATTTAATTAATTCCAGATAATTATCCAGATATTTTCCAGATAATTAAGTTCTTGTAATCGCTTGAATTTGATGTCCCTAATTTGCAGCTCGTATCTTGATGCCACTTTTGTTTATGGCCATGTATTGTCTTCTTAGAATTCCTGATTAATTCTCTCTTTTCTCTATTCTTTACTTATTTTTTTTAACAATTTAACCCCAAGCAAGGTAACAAAGACACTAATAAGCAGGGTGTTACTGACTGTTAAAAAAAATAAGAAAGGACTAAGAGAGACAGAACAATAAAAGAATAAGAATTATGACCATTGACCTTGCATTTAAGGTTTAGAAGGTTAAGCTAGACTGGGAATCAATAAGCCGGAAGAAAGTTCCACAAGCGAGAAGTGTGATAGACAAAACTGTTAATATAGAACATACGGTTATATCTCGCTATTTCAACTGTAGAATGATGAGACCGTACCGCCAATCTAGTACTGCGCTTAAATTCATTAAGTCTAGTCACCAGAGAGGAAAGTGATATTTATTTTGTGAAATACAAAAATGTGGCACAAGGCCAAAAATACGGGTGGAAAGGCTGGTCTTTAAACTGTCTCATCTTCAACTTATGACTGAGTCAGAGCAACTGAAATATTTCTTACGCCAAAATAACACATAGAGGAAAGTTCATCAGAACAATTATCATGACAAAAAAAATGGCTCTGAGATTCTGTAGACTTTCTTTCTGTGTCTACCATCAAAATGGTGCAGGCTGCGTAACTTATGTGACGAAGGCTGTGCCTACCAAAAATAACTCCTGATAAGTCTTCGAGTTCATTTGAAATTTCTTCGCTGTAGAAGGTAAATAAATGCATCCTTTTGTTAAGCTGCCTTCGATTTCTGTATGGTTACACAATACATTCTCTATCTGTATGCAAACTGTTTGATCCCTGTAAATGTTCTGGATTATTCTAATATCTTTCTCGACTAAATCCAGTGGTCTTCACAGTTCTGTTTTCTTTTACCTGACCTGTTTGCTTAACTTCGTTTCTTAAACTGGAATCATTTTTATAAAAACCGAAAAAGCCGTGCCATGCTACCTGTTTTATTCGATTCAGTAAAAGAGTTAGGGTTCGTATGTTTCTGTTTGAAATTCCGCTTGTTAACTGACAAAGGACATGCACGCTATCTACTTTATAAGTTCTTGCATGAAATGCTCTGTCTTTATCCTGTTTACCCCAAAAGATTGTTTTAGTATTCGGTAGCAAATATTTACCCACTGTTTACTGTATCTGAATTCGCTAGTTGCCAATTTTCTATTGCATTTTCTTGTGACTTAATTCTGTTTGGGAAAGCGTTTCTTTCAGTCGAGTCAAGGCAATCATTGGAAACTCACTTGGAAAAAAAAGGCAATGAAATACATTTAAGGGGAAAAAAATGCCACTGCTCACTTTCTCTCTTTTAACGGGTGTGTAACAGGGTTTATCAATAAATCCGTAGCTTAGTAGTAGTCTAATAACTAACATATGATCAGAAATGTATATTATATAGCGTTTCAGCTGTGTGATTAATGTTCTTCACTAGATTAAGTGCATGGACAACGAAAACAGATTATGTTGAGAAAAGAAATATTTATTGTATAAAAAGAGATCTGAAATATTCATTGTATAATATTTCAGCTATGTTATTACAATTTCTCATTATATTAAGTGCTTGGACAACGAAACAGATTATGTTGAAAAAAGAAACAATTTTTGTATAAAAAGTGATCGCAAATGTTCATTGTATAATATTTCAGCTCTGTAATTAATATCCCTCACTGAATTAAATGGACAAGCAAACAGATTATATTGGAAAAATGGAAAAGGTTTTTGTATAAAAAGTGATCAGAAATGTTTATCTTATAATATTTTTATATTTTTGACTAGCAGTAGAGCCCGGCGTTGCCCGGGGATGTAACAGTAGGAGATAGATCAATTATCGACCATCATGAAAACTGAAAAATAAAATTGACAATGATTATTGTTTAAGGTTGACGGACACGCATGTCTTCATTAGTTTTTTTGTTTTTTTTTGTTTTTTTTTACGAATTGGTCAAACCCAAACTCAAACAAAAACATTGTTTTCAATCGTTTTGAGTCTATCGATTGAATAGAATTTTATTATAAACAATTGCCTTGTAAATGGAATTTTTAAAGCATTCTGAATGTAAAAATAAAGAAAAAAATGTGCAAGACAATAAGAAACACTTCCTGCCAAAAAAAGTGAAGTTTTGTTGAAATCGGTTAAAAAATGTAGGAAATCCGATCCCATATATAAACGAAACACACACACACACACACACACACACAAACAACCTGGGTTTTATAATAAGTATAACTCGGTATGAGTTGTCCCTTTCATTCTGGCGACAGAATCATGTTTTCAAAACAATTGTGTTTTTCGAATTATTGGCGCTGTCAGAACCACCGCAAGGTAATTTTACGCAGTCCTGTGAAGTTTTGTTGAAATCGGTTGAAAAATGTAGGAAATCCGATCCAATATATAAACGTACAGACACACACACACACACACACACACACACACACACACAACACTGAGTTTTATAACACACACACACATTATCATTCCTAATTGAATTAGGTTTAAATTAGGGTTTAAGAAAAAATAAATATTTGTTTTATAAAAATGTTTTGCATCATTAGGATACGGACATATTGATAGGCCTAAGTGTATGTATGTGTGTGCGTGTATGTGTGTGTGCGTGTGTGTGTGCGTGTGTGTGTGCGTGTGTAGAGGGAGAGAAAGAGAAAGCTTATGCGAGTGGGGAGAATAAAAGAAAGGAACCAGAACCAGAAAAATAAAGAACGATGCAGGCTTAACTCGATATCCTAAAAGAAATATAATTTATAAAAATAGATATAATTTTGTAGAAACCTTTAAGGGGCAGAATGGTTAACTGACACAAAGAAAGGAATCAAGAATAAGCAAGAAAAATGTCGAAAATATTCATAATACATGATGTTGTAACCTAGGGAAGGTTACTGAATCGGATAATCACGTGTAAAATTCGCCAGCGTCGCATATAAGTAGTTACCTCCTAGAAGTAAGTCAAGGGAATTATGCAATGAATCCCAAATTATAGAATAAATAACAGCTGCCACACGCGGTTAGATGTGGCACAAGGCCAAATTAAATGTGAGGTATCCTAGCCTGTATGCTCGGCCAAACATTCCCCATAGGGACCGTATAAAACGGAGTCGGGTAGCTGTTTCCCGAGACGAGACTCTGCCCTTCAACATTCAGCACTGAGGCAGAGAGTTTAACCAGCACAGATGGAGACGAATCTCCAATTGCAGGATATCTACCAACCTCCCCACGCGGTCAGATGTAGCACAAGGCCGAATTTAATGTGGGTTATCCGAGCCCGTAAGCTTGGCCAAAAAATTCCCCGTAAACCCCTTCTAAAACAGGGTCGGGTAGCTGTTTCCCGAGACGCGACTCTGTCCTTTCGACAAAGCCTTGTCTGAGGACACTTTCTTTCCTGAGGTAGAGAGTTTGACCAGTACAGCTGGAGGCGAATCTCCAACTGCAGAACAACATACAGTATTTACTACTGTGTTTATGTGATTGAGAACATAACCATTTTCGTCCGTAGGTATGCTACAACACATGAGAGAATTAGATTATGTGGTCATCTCTGATTTCCGACGGTGAAAGACTGCTGTCATCCAGCCGATTAAATAAACGAATCTTGTTCAGTAAATCGTTCTCTTTTTGATACCTACTGAGAACAGCTTCGTAAAATACTAAATCGAACTTACGATTATATCTAGCGAATTCAACTGTAAATTGATGGGATCTTGCTGCCAATCTAGTACTGGGATTAAATTCATAAAGTCTAGTTAACATAGTGAAGAATGATATTTATTCTGTAAAATACACAGAAATGTGGCACAAGGCCGTAGGGGGGGAACGGAGAAAGGATGGTCTTCTTCTGTCTTAACTATAACTTAGCTATCCGCAAACACTGACCCAATCGTACGAACAATATTCCTTACACCAAAACAACACATTCAAACGTATCTTTCGAACCTCAACCACCATATTACCTCATTGTCTCTATGAAAATACTAATTAGTCCCCATATTTACAATTTATTGTCTGTGGGGGGGGGAATAAAACAAAAATTCTAAAAACTAGCCCCAATGACATAGTGAAGAGTTCATCCGAACAATTGCTATGAAAGTATTTATAGAAATGACATGGGGAAGGGTCTAAAGCCAATAAGATTGCAGATTATTCTTTGGATTTTATCAAGAATCTCAAAATATATAGTAGAAGCACTGGACCATATGAGACAGCAATGTTCTAAGCATGAACCAGATAGGAGAAAAACTTAAAATGCTTCAATCTCCGTTGCATAAATTGCATGTCACAATCACTTATTTGCTATTGTTCCCAGGTCCACCCTGTCTCCGGGTGGTAGGACCTATGAGGGTCCCAGTTATGGGAAAATAGTTAACTCCCAAATTGTTATTAAAACACTGTGAAATTATAAAAATGCATTTTTATAGTAAGTAAAAAAAATCTTACCAGCAATTTCTTTTGAAAATATTACCCAAGCTCCCAAGAAAATTAAATTTCGATATTAAATGACCCATAAGTGTCTGTTATGAGGTTAAACAATGTAAAAAAATTTAATAAAATCCTGAATTATCTAGAATTAAAATAGTTACCTTATTTACAGCTCGAGAAGTAATAAGGGGTCCAATTCTTGATTCTTTTGATTTATTAGTACTGGTTATGACGATAAATTACATATCTGGCATCAATGTCTTTTATTGGTGGATTGGGGATTTTGAGAAGCGTAGAAACAACTCTTAATTGCTGTTGTTCCCAGGTCCACTCTAATCTGAGGCCAGATTAACAGTTAGGATCCCAACTATGGGAATACAATGAACTGCAAACAAAGCCATAACACTATGAAAGTATAAAAATACATTTTTATCATAAAAATATCAGGGATACATTTTTATATAAAAAAATGACCAGAAATATATTTTATCTGTAAGTCAAAGGCATACACCTGCGATCAGAATATTTAGATGTTGGCATTAAATAATCCATAGAGGTTGATATGCCGCTAAACAAAATAATCCAATCATTGTTTCAGCTAGACGCTTCACAAATACTTCATAGATATCTTCTCAAACTAAAATTCAGTTAGCACAGATACATTGCTGTAACAAGAAAAGGAGTCTGTCTATATTTCTGAGATGAGGTATTATGTACATTATTTACGTTATTCGGACTATTGTCCTCAACTTTGTCGTCATAGTTTCGGCCGTTGTACGCTCCGGCCTTCTTCAGGTGGTTGGCTGTTCTTGTTCCACGTGCCATGTTTTTAATGGATGTCAGTTATCAGTTATCTCCTACGAAATACAGGGTTCAGTTCGACATTCCAACCACCCGAAGAAGGCCGGAGCGTACAACGGCCGAAACGTTGTGATAAATATGGCGACAAAGGTGAGGACAATAGTCCGAATAATGTAAATAATGTACAAGAAAATGAATTAAACAGAGATTAAAAGTAATTAGTTTAAAAATGAATACTGCTTCCAGACTTCATACTGACAAAATTCCACTATATTCCCTAAGTGGTATAAGTAATATTTATTAATAAAAATAAATACTTATTCAGGTTTTGTAAATACATCATTCCTTGAATTATTACCAAAGATTAAAAGTAAAACATTGGTATTAACAGGAAAGAACTCTTTCATGATATTAATCCATATAAAATCCTACATTTTTAATCAAACTGTATTCCAAAATATAACTAATAAAACTACAATATAAAACACACATATCACTGCTTCTAGCCATTATGCCCAAAGAAACATGTATATGTACAAAAGCTGAGTGTCCTCTACGACGTATTACTTCAAATTTCCCCCCAAAATTTAATTTTGGTATAAAATGGACCATAATGAGTTCATTTTTTCCTTTGGCATTGATGGTTGCAATGGTTGGAATATCTTCATTGGAAAGGGGCTGACCGTATACCAAAAAGATGATATAGTAAGCTGTCTACACGGCAATACCCAGGAGACCGAACTGCATTGTGTTTTAAGGATGTCTGCAAAAGATGATGGAATTTACTGAGATGGATCCAGATAACTGGGAGCAACTTGGGTGTGTGTTTGGGACGTGAATGCAGCAACTGGTGACAGGTTGTTCTAGGGGGGGGGGCACAAAAATGTGTGGAAAAGGAAGGCGGCGAAAGGACGGCAAAATCAAGTTTAAGATCCACAGGTCGGTTGGGCATGCGTTCGCGGTTGTCATTAAAGAATAAGATTGCTGAGTCGTTGTAGATTTTAATCTTTGCGGGACCGATTCTAATCAACAAGGGCGTTACCATTATCTTACGAGACAGACCGTTGACAACAAGTGTCTGCCAAGTGTGTCTTTGTTTAAACTCGAAAAGCGACGTCTTTGAAAGCTAAACAAGAATTTCAGGTGCAAGAAATAAAAGACAAAAAGCAATACGGAAAAAGAAAATAGAGGCGATAAAATGTTGTAGAAGAAATTTTAGACTTACAAAAAGAGAATACAAAGTGAGTGCAGAAGAAAGATACTTACCGTATAGTGATTTCTCAAGCGTAGCTCAGATGTGGCACAAGGCCGAAAGTATGGGGTACCCAGTGAGGATCAAACTCACTAATCAATCCTAATTGTGCTAGCAAGACATGCTTGCTAATCATTACACCACCTCGAGGTGCTCAAATATTTACCGTATATTTTCGTATATAAGTCTCCTTAATGTACAGTGCGACCGAAATCATTCGGTGAAAAACCTGATATTTTTCATATAGCTCGTGTATAATAATACTATTTCCGCTTCCGGGAAATACCAGTAAGCATACCGTAGTCAAATATTGAAGTACTGGCTATCATCCTGGACATATTTTACAGCAAAGAAACAGTCTTTTTTGTTCAAAGCTACCCAAAACTCGGGTGGGAAACCATTTACCGTAAAATATCTGATACGAAGATTTAGATAGCGTACTTTTGTTTTCGTTCATGCCTTATGCTAAGAATATGCCGTTTTCTAAGCGTAGTTTAGATGTGGCACAAGGCCGAAAGTATAGACCGCATAGTTAGAATCGAAAACTACTCTATTGAAATTGAATAAATATTTCAAGAATATGTAACGGAGAAAGATAAGATAAAATAATAGGATTAAAAAAAAATCTCCTCAGGAAAGACTCTCTCATCCACATGCACGGCCTTGGTGTCTATGTCAAGGACCATCTCCCCCTGGCCAGAGAGTTGTCTCTCGAATCGCCAGACCATTCGTACATGTGTCTCCGACTATCTCTCCTCAATGCCGTAAGCTATCTCTTCTTCCTCTATCCTCTCCATCCTCTCAAGACTGTGGGATACTAGATAGCATATCTAACAGCATAGACAAGGCCCTCTCTCTCCACCCGTTTGCTCACATATTCGTGTTTGGTGATTTAACGCCCATCATACCAAGTGGCTCGAGAATGCTACTACTGATCGGGCTGGCATTCAAACACTTAACTTCTCAATTTCTCAATTCCTCACGCAGATAGTTGACTTCCCCACGCGTTTTGCCCTCAACCTGGCAGGTAAGGCCTCCCTTCTCGATCTGTGTTTTACCTCCATCCCCGAATCTTGTAGCGCCACACAGCTCTGCCCTCTTGGTAACTCCGATCATGCCGTGGTATCTGTCAACATTTCCTTCAATTTCACAACCCGCAAAGAACCTCCCATCACTAGAACCTCGTTCTACTATCAACGAGCTGATTGGGACTCGTTCCGTGACTTCCTCCACGATGTCGTCTGGGATGTTGTCTTTACACTCCCTGTCCAAGAATGTGCTTCTGAGGTCTCATCCTGG
The DNA here is from genome assembly GCA_903632075.3 of Acanthosepion pharaonis. Classification (NCBI taxonomy): domain Eukaryota; kingdom Metazoa; phylum Mollusca; class Cephalopoda; order Sepiida; family Sepiidae; genus Acanthosepion; species Acanthosepion pharaonis. The sequence goes on from CAHIKZ030004400.1 coordinate 292,807, forward strand.
GTTAAAGCTGGAATCGACGCTTTCATCCCCTCAAGGAAATTTAAGGTCAAGTCGCACTCTTCCCTTGGTTCTCCCCTGCTTGCTCAGCCGCCATCGCCCATAGGAACCACTTCTTTCACCTATTTCGTAGCGACATGTCGGACTGCAATAGACGTCTCTTTGCCTACGCCCGTAACGAGTGTAAGCGTGTCCTCAACGAAGCTAAGTCAATATTTGCTGCTCGGATGAAGGAGCGTATTGCATCTCTCAAATTTGGCTCCAAAGATTATTGGCGGGTCTGCAATAGTGTCCTGAACAATAGAAAACCCTCCATACCTCCTTTATTCAACCAGTACGAGGTCCTGATCTCCTCTACCGACAAGGCTGAATGCTTTGCTCGGAAATTCTCATTTAATTCAACGCTCGACTCCACCGGTGTACCCATGCCAGACTTCCTCGAAGAACTGAGGCCCTATTGAGCGGCTTACACATAACCCCGTCATTGGTATTGGGCATTATCTCCAACTTAGATCCCCACAAGGCTAGTGGTGGAGATGGCATACCAGCCATTGTCTTGAAGAAATGCGCGCCTGAGATAGTGCCCGCCCTCTCTAAACTGTATAATTACTGCCTCAAGGAATCCTGTTTTCCTGACTGCTGGAAGTCCTCATCCATTGTTCCTGTCTTTAAGAACTCTGAAGACCCCTCTGACCCCTCTAATTACTGTCCTATTATTCTCCTACCCCTCTTCGGCAAAGTCTTCGAAGCCCTAATCAATGCCGAAGTGGTTAACCACCTTACATCCCATAATCTGCTCTCAGACAAGCAATATGGTTTCCGCTACGCCCGATCTACAGATGATGTGCTTACGGCCATCACTGAAACCGTCTACCAAGCCCTTCAAAATAACGGTGAGGCTCCTGCCGTGACCCTAGACATCTCCAAAGCGTTTGATAGGGTTTGGCATGCCGACCTTCTTCGTAAGCTCCAGGGTTATGGTATTACTGGTCGACTGTTTGATCTAATACAATCATTCCTGTCAAACCGAGAATTGAAGGTCGTTCTCAACGGATTCTCCTCCAGTTCCTATCCCACGAACGCAGGTGTTCCCCAAGGCTCAATCCTTGGCCCCACTCTTTTCCTTATTTTCATCAATGACCTTCCTGATGCCATAGATTCTCAAGTTGGCATCTACGCGGACGATACTACAATTTATTCCTGCCTCAAAAACAAATCTAGTGTCGGCGACAAAACTAACCTGGCCGTGCGTCTTGAAATGGACCTCCAATCGGTTGTTAAGTGGGGCAAGAATTGGCTGGTCAACTTTAACGCCTTAAAAACTAAATTACTCTCCATTATCCACCATAGAGATCCTTCCCTGCCCCCCATTAAAATGTCTGATAGTCAACTTCCTGAGAGCAACTCCCTGCGTCTGCTCGGTCTCACGCTGACTGCTGACCTGAGATGGAACAAATATATTGAGTCAATTGCTTCTTCCACCGCGAAGAAAGTTGGCTCTCTATGCCGCGCCAGGAAATTTTTCTCCCCTGAATCGATACTTCAAATATACAAAACAACCATTCGCCCTTGCATGGAGTATTGCTGCCATATATGGTCTGGGGCACCTTCTGTTTACCTCGGAGTTCTTGAAAAGATCCAGAGACTGATATGTAATCTAATTGGCCCTGATCTGGCGTCTCGTCTGCAGTCACTCTCTCACAGACGCACCTTCGCCTCTCTCTGCCTTTTCTACAAATACTTTCATGGTAATTGCTCCGATGAGCTGCTTTCACTGGTTCCCAGACTCCATGAATTCAAGCGCCCTACGAGGCTGGCATCGCGCTCCCACCCTTACACTATAGAAATTTTTAAATGTAGCCGTCTCTTCTACTCCAATAGCTTCATACCTCGCACCTATCGCCTGTGGAACCCTTCCCAATTACTGTTTCCCTGAAAGCTATAATCTTCAACTATTCAAATGTAATGTCAATCGACACCTCCAGTTACCTTGATCTACCCACTATCCTTCTCCTCATCCTTTCTTCTATCACTCCTATTCGCTCTCGCTTCAAATCTTCCGCAACGCCCTGCATCCTAGTGGCTTCACGCCTTGCTCGGGGCGTAAGGCTTAAAAAAAACTTTCCCAGGATAGACACTGGGTGTGAATGAAGATGAATGCAAATCAAAGAAAGGAAAAATATTAATATCTAATTTT
>CAHIKZ030004400.1:300000-402500 GCA_903632075.3 Acanthosepion pharaonis
CACAGTATAGTAGAGTCAGTTGGACATCTGTGAGAAACCATGACGCAAAACACTACGCCAGAAATTTGGGAACAGCTTGCTGCACTGCTTGGCATTCACGGCGGAAGCTCCAATACGAACATTTCAGAATATTTGGGTGTCAATGTGAGTACAGTGCAGAGGATTCGGGTAGAGTTGTCTAGTGATGATTACGAAGATGTTTGGAGCGATCACTAGTGATAGCGAAATGATGCCTCCATTCATCTTTCCACAGGAGCTCAGACTCAACATGGAGGCCTACGCCAAGTACTTTCAGGAGCTAGTACTGCCTTATGTCAAGAGGATAGTTGTTGAAAGACCATATGTCTGGCAACAGGACTCTTCACCATACCACACAAACAAAATAACCCAGTCATGGCTGTCAAAAAAAAAAGAAAAATGCTGCAATCACATCAACCATTGCATCTGGTCACTTAACTCCCCAGACTGTAACTCCCTGATTATTATGCGTGGGGCGCAGTTGAGCGAGAGAACATCAAAACTTCTTGTAGCAACAAAGATGAACTGAAGGCAAGGATTATGGCAGCATTCACCAACTTAAACAAGGAGACCGTCCAGAAGAAGTGCAGAAGATTCCAAAGTCGCTTGAAGACTGTGTTTGCATGCGATGGCGATTTTATTGAATAAATTTAATCTTTACTACTTTAAGATGTAATTTTGGTAAATTAGTGTGTTCAAATGAGATGCCAATGTTATTTTCGTTTTTGCGTAATTCAGACAATAATTTATCCATCACATCCTGTATTTATGACGTATTTGCTTAGCAGATCAGATGTAACGGGAACTAAAAGTAAACATATTCTTGCTTCACTTTTACTTGTTATGTTAGCATTTAAGATGTATCAAATCGGATGTTTCAGTTTTCCAAATGCTGAATCCAAACGGATGAAAGCTCATACGTTTTTCTTCCATCAAACTCTAGTTTGGGTTGTTATTGTTTAGCGGCATATCATTACCTTTATGGGTTATTTAATGCCAAAATTTAAATATTTTCTATGTAATTTTATGACTTTGTGGACTCGTCCAATTTTCCTTATCTTCTAACCCTAACAAAAGCAGAGTCCACATCGTACGCCTACGTACCTAGAAAACTTCAACCAATAAAAACGACAAGAAACGAAGCAAACAACCCCATTGGTCAATCACTTGAAGTTCACGTGCAAAACTGAAATTGCGCCAAATTCAAGTGAGCCACCCGGTGGATATATAAACTGAGAACGTTTGAACCTTCGGAGAGAATAGCAGCAGTAATTACCAAGTTTCAAGATGTAACATTCACCGACTCCCGTCTTAGTCATTGCTGACCAGACGTTAAAGACAATTACCAACTCCACGCCAGTCAGTCTCACGAATTCGCAGAGTAATTTCCAATATACTCCACGCCGTTACAAACCACAATTTTGCCGCGCACGAAGACACTTCGCTGACTCACATTCGATCATTCATCAATCAACTCTGTGAACACTTTTCTCAACTTTGCTTATGTACAGTGAATTAAATTCACTTCTAAAAAGATAAGTAAACATCAAATACGTTTAAGGGTAGACCACTCTAAAAAAACTCTTTCCAAAATACTCTTATTATTCATAATTACGATATTCGACACAAACAAAAAGACAGCGAACCAACGAACAATATCAACAAAGAGACATTCACGAATCTAACAATTACACACACAATTTTGTCCACACAACACACACTGATTACCCAATCTGTATATTGATAAATTGTATAAATGTTGCATTGTTTTCTAAATTGCATATGTTTCGTTTTTTAATTGCATTTGAAAGTTCGTTTATTTGTATGTTTGGGGATGCAGTGAGACACGCAACCCACTAAAAAAATCCTTCTGATTCTTTCTTAAATAATTAACAATCCTGCACGTCCCCAACAACTTCAATTACAGATATCACTACTGCCTCCGCCGTATCATGCGCGTGCGTCTCTCCGACCGGATCCCCAACTCGTCCATCCGCGCCAGATGCAACATTCTGGGCCTGGAAGAAACTCTGCTTAACAGGAGACTCCGGTGGTTCGTCCACATGCTGCGGCGGCCTGGTGATGGTTTCGTCCGTAAACTGGCGGCGCCAAACGCACCCACTGGTTGGAGGAAGCGCCGAGGTGGTCAACTCAAGACGTGGCTCGCAACGGTCAAAGCAGATATGGAACTCATGTCTGGTCCTCGCGTTTTCGGGGTCCAACGCTGGAATCGCGAATGGCTCGACCATGCCGTCGATTCTGCTGCCGATCGACAGGGGTGGATGGCCTTGACGCGCGATGCGGTTAATTCAATTGGAGCCGGCTCAAGCTACCCCGGGTGAATGCCGTTACAAGACAAGAGAAGACAGATACCTGTACTCTGCATATATAAAAAGATTTTGTAAATTCTGCGGACAAAGTGTGGATGTTTAAATTTTCATTTTATTTTTTTGCAATTTTTCGAAAAAGATGATGTACATCGCAATCAAAATTGTAAATAAACTGCCCGACCTTTATCCATGTTAGTCGTTATCAAGAATTACGTGACAAGTTTTGGTCTTGTGTTAAATGAGAATGAGAAATGTTTATATATAAGTTTTTTTCATTAAATGCGCGTTGAAAATCTTTGTTATTAGTTTAGCCTTTTCCGTTGCAGGCTTGTATCAGTTAAAACATACTTAGATACAAAAGTTACTTTTATTAGGTAAACATGTTTCAGTTGAAATCCCAATTATTTAATGCATGAAATTAATGTCGAGCATTGTATATATCGAAAAATCGTTGCTGACTAAATATACAACCCTGCGGAAATCAAACATGTATTCCGTTTTGCCATCTGAGAAATCTTTTCTTTAGCCGAAGTACATACTGTGATGGTTAGCTAATCTATTTGCTTATGTAAAGAGTTCAATCAACATAGTCTGACATAGGGATATTAGTAAGGCACTATGTCGAACAATTCGTTTTTCGAACAGAAAATTCGAAATAAAAATGCCTCGGTTATCGAACAAAATTTCGGTTCTCAAACAACATTGTTGAAGCGAGTTCACCCGAACGAAATAATTTCTGAGTCGACCGCCATGTTGTATACTTCCGTGTGTTGTGGCGTGCTTTTCTTTTTCAATTTTATTCTAGTGTGAGTTTTTTTCTCTACATTGATTCCCAATGGAAAAATAATTTCGGTTTAAGAAGGGTCTTCAGGAACGAATTAAATTTTTGAACCGAGGTCCTATTGTATTCATTGCTTTGTTTTTCTTAACATAATTCCTTCTGTAATTTCAAATATTCCAGTAATTTCCTTCAAGAAATTCTGTTGAATTTAATCTCATCCTTTACATATACATTTTCTACTAAGTGACGCACACACAAACCAACAGCATCCTCATATATATATATATATATATATATATATATATATATATATATATATATTGGAGGATGCTGTTGGTTTGTGAATATATATATATATATATATATAGAAAAAGTTTCAAATTGAAAATTATAATGTTTTATTTTATGAAAGTATTTATTTATTTATATATATATTTGATATTTCAAATTGTCCTCAATTTTTCATCAGAAATAACTGTTTGTTACAAATAAATTAAAATTACTGTTTGTTGGCAAGTAGCGTCCTTCATGAGACGCGGACGTCACGTGATATGGAATGCTACTTGCTATATCAAATATATATATATAAATAAATAAATACTTTCATAAAATAAAACATTATAATTTTCAATTTGAAACTTTTTCTATATATACATATTAAGAAAGTATACGTGGCTTCTCATTATATATATATATATATATATATATATATATATATATATATTAGACGAGCGTGTCATTTTCGATATATCAGTGTACAGCAGCTCTGTTTTTAGAACCGAACAGCCAGACTATTCACACGTAATTTGATTATAAAGTTGAAAGGTGAACCATAATTTTTGGAAGAACCCAAAACAGATAACTGGTTCACATAGTCCGCCACCACGCTTTTGGTTTTCAGAGTAGTTATTTCTCCTATACTGGTTGCCAACCAAGGCTATAGCGCCCAGTCTGGCCACGACAAGTAATGGTTTGATATACTTCCCTAAGTGACTGTAATGAGCACGAATGGAATTCGAACTCCATTCTCGGGTTTCTCAATCAAAAAACTTTCCACTGCACCATCGCACATCCATCCACACACACACATCATATATATATATATATATATATATATATATATATATATATATATATATATATATATATATATATAGAGAGAGAGAGAGAGAGAGAGAGAGAGAGAGGAATGTGGGTTAGCGTGTTGTTAAATTAGGTACACGTGCGTTTATTCCTGTTAGAAGAAGGTCCAACTAGAAGAACTTGGTGGACTCAAGTTGGAGTCCAACTGAAGATATAAAGAAAACAAACAAGAATATATATATATATATATATATATATATATATATATATATATATATATATATATATATCAAAAATATATTTATTAAACGCCAAAATTACAATGGACATAGGCATTGACATTTGTGTTTGTGTGGGGAACGTAAGGAGTTTGTATATTGGTGAAAGTTCGTACATTACATGTATGTATTTCTCATGGCGTTTTCCCACAAGTGGGCAAAACGCGGATCTCTGCCGGAGGTCACATTTTTGAATGTGTCCACTGAAATGCAAAGTAAAAAGAGAACGAGACAAGAAGTCGCCCATTATTTATAGTGTAGCGAGAGCGTGCCCTAGTGACAATTAGGAAATTAAGGAGGAGCTACCTCCGATATATATATATATATATATATATATATATATGAAGAAATATAGTTTTAAAGTTTGCTATACTTATGGGATAAAGTGCGCAATATGAGAGATAGAGCGTATGTAAATATAAAAGTCTATATTGAATTCAACATTCAGAGGCAACAGACTGTTTCATGCTAGATGCAATCGTCTGGCCTGACGATGCCGTCTAGCATGAAACAGCCTGTCGCTTCTGAGTATTAACTTCAGTGTTCACTATATATATAGTTTTATATAAATATATATATATATATATATAGAGAGAGAGAGAGAGAGAGTTTTATTTATATATATATATATAGAGAGAGAGAGTTTTATATATATAGTTTATATATATATATATATAGTTTTATATATATATATATATATATATATATATATATATATATATATATATATATATAGTTTTAAGGTATCGGGATAGAGCGTATGAAAATATACTAGTAGACATTGAATTCTACACTCAGTGGCGACAGTCACATTCACGTTTATATGCAATCGATCAGGCTATATAACAATGACGCTTGCGTATAAGCAAGAAACAGACTGTCGCCGATGTTTTTGTTTTTTTTATAAGCATTACGCCCCGAGCAAGGTGTGAAGCCACTAGGATGCAGGGGGTTGCAGAAGATTTCGAGCGAGAGCAGATAGGAGTGATAGAAGAAAGGATGAGGAGAAGGATAGTGGATAGACCAAGGTAACTGGAGATGTCGATTGACATTACATTTGAATAGTTGGTGATTATAGCTTTCAGGGAAACAGTAATTGGGAAGGGTCTTCCACTGGCGAGAGGTGCTAGGTATGAAGCCACTGGAGTAGAAGAGACGGTTACATTTAAAAGTTTCTATAGTATAAGGGTGGGAGCGGAATGCCAGCCTCGTAGGGCGGTTGAATTCATGGAGTCTGGGAACCAGTGAATGCAGCTCATCGGAGCAATTACCATGAAAGTATTTGTAGAAAAGACAGAGAGAGGTGACGGCGCGTTTGTGAGAGAGTGACTGTAGACGAGACGCCAGATCAGGGCCGATAACATTACATATCCGTCTCTGGATCTTGTCAAGAACTTCGAAGTAAACAGAAGGTGCCCCAGACCATATATGGCAGCAATACTCCATGCAAGGGCGAATGGTCGTTTTGTATATTTGAAGTATCGATTCCGGGGAGAAAAATTTCCTGGCGCGGCACAGAGAGCCAACTTTCTTCGCGGTGGAAGAAGCAATTGACTCAATGTATTTGTTCCATCTCAGGTCAGCAGTCAACTTGAGACCGAGCAGACGCAGGGAGTTGCTCTCAGGAAGTTGACTATCAGACATTTTAATGGGGGGGGCGGGAAGTATTTCTATGGTGGTTAATGGAGAGTAGTTTAGTTTTTGAGGCGTTAAAGTTGACCAGCAAATTCTTGCTCCAGTTAACAACCGACTGGAGGTCTGTTTTAAGACGCACGGCCAGGTTAGTTTTGTCGCCGACACTAGATTTGTTTTTGAGGCAGGAGTAAATTGTAGTATCGTCCGCGTAGATGCCAACTTGGAAATCTATGTGAGTTAACTTACATATCCCTTATATATACGTAAGTGTACACTGAGGACAACATTGAGTGACGATAGTCTTTCATGACTGAATGCCACCTGCAGGCTATTAAGATTGCGTTCAAGCATGAGACAGACTGTCGTCCCTCAGTGTTGTCCTCAGTGTTCACTTACATGTTCATCTCGGTGTCTACTTACATATTATCACACGATCTAATATTGAGCATTTTATCCATGAACGTAACATGCCTTGAAACTATATTTTTATCATATATATATGCGCATTTGTTATTTTCATTTCGGTTTAAATCATTGAATCATCAAAAGGCGCTTAGAAGATGGCAAGGAAAACAATAGAATGAAAACTCTTAACAAAATTCAAGCTAAGCGATTTTCACCTCTCATGTTTTTCGTACCTTTTTAATTTTGTTTTAACAAAAGAACGCTCGTTAGCAAATAATTTGCAAAGTTTGTCTCAGTGCTAATTATGACTAAACAATATTGCCAAAACGTCGGTAATATATGCCTTCCCCCACCCCCGCCAACTGTACGTAATCATTAAAATGAATAAAGAACGAACGAAGACAAAAACTAAAAAAGGTTTTCAAAGATCGAAATCTCTAAATTTCATATTTAATTGGGAAACAAAATGCTGGAATCTACCAGGGGCGCTTCAGTGCATCCCACATGACAGACCACGTGATCAAAGTCTAAATCTCAGTGGGATGAGAGCAGGATAAGTTACGAGATAAGAAAATCCCTGCCGGTGATATATTCCACCAACCTTAATTTTTTTTTTCAGTGTAGATGACGATATACTCTCCCTTAAAATATCAACTTCTGTTTTTATGCCCTTGGTGTCTGCATTTGTGTGCATACTTGCACTGGAGGAACGTGTGGGATTGCAAGACTTAATTCGCGGGAAAAAAGAATGGGCGTATTGTGTGCGTGTGAGTGCGTATTTTTTTGCGTACCCACGTGCGCTAACAATATTTAAGAACTGTCTCATTTATGGTATGATCGAACATGGGTGCTTTTGTTCCTGTATTTGGGTCACTATGATATATAAACACTTTATATATAATCGTAGGGAACTGAATGCTAAAACGAAAAAGAGGCATCTGGTGTGACGTGTTTCGTCCTTCAAAATGACCTTTTGAGACTCGATGGCCTATTTGGATAGGCATAGATGCAGTCTAAAATCTAAGCAGTTTATTAAGAAACAGAAAAGAAATTGCTAGAAATCAGGAAAAGTGTGCTAAACTGTTACGTTTTACCTGTCCTCCTGTATGGCAGTGTAGAGGAAGAAGAGACTTGAAGCAACAGAAAAAAGTGGTTCTACAGAAGGATGGTGAGAATATTTTGGACCGAACATTTGAGCAACGACGATGCTTTGGAGAAAATGGAAACAAAACGGAAAATTATACTGAACATAAAGAAGAGTCAATTGACGTTTCTAGGGCAAATAATGAGGAAAGGTGGCTTGGAAAATCTAATACTCACAAAGCAGATTGAAGTCAAGTTGGACAGAATAAAAGACGCATAACATTTTTAGTGAGTTTGAGTAAATGGGTAGCGGAACAGGGTTTAGGGGAAATAACAAAGATAAAATTAAGAGCTACAAGAGACAGGAAGTTGTGGAGATCCATGATCGCTTACGTCTCGGGGAATACAGCACATAAAGAAGAATATTGTTTTTTTGATTAATGGAATATATATATATATATATATATATATATATATATATATAGTTATATAGTTTAAAAACTAGGTAATCCGTTTGGGTAAACCTAAGGAGGATAAAATCCAGAGAGCTCAATGTAAATCCAGAGCAAATAATTTAAATAAAAACAGACCACTTTAATGTTCAATGTAATAAATTATTTCACCACAGCCCTTTTAAAAGGACTGCGGATCTTCAGACTTTAGTTCCAAAGGTTGAAACAAAAAATGAAAAGAAATTTACACATTTTTGTCGGGCCGTATTAAACATATGTAGATTAACGAAGTGAGGAAGGGAGCGGGGAGAGAAGACATGAGTGAGTTATATATATATATATATATATATATATATATATATATATATATATATATATAAGGTAAGGGAACGAAATAAAAAGAATTATTTTATTTTATAATTATATCTCGAGAAAAAATAACAAAGTAACACTTATGCTTATCTTATAGTATAATTTCAATTTCTTGCGTTCGATGCACAATCTAACCGAATTTATTCAGCTCCATACGGCATTTTGTTTTGTTGATGTTGTTTTAAAATATTATACATTGTTAACCACTTGGTTTTCTTAAGTAACGTGATATATTGTGTTTATTTTTTCTATTGACTCATTTTCTACGGCTTATCAATCCTTTGCGGGTTATTTAAAACCAGAAAATTTTCGATTTAAGAATTTTTTGAAATAATAATACTTTAGTGAGACGAGTCTTATAGCTGGGGGAGAAGAGATGAATACATATATTTCTCCAGGGTATTTGCACATACATATAACGAACACAATGGGAATTGGAACTTGACTCTCTGATTAAAAATTCCAAGCCATTATCAATTACACCATCCGCACATTCAAGCTTACAGCACCTGATATTCCCAAGCAGTCACCCTGCTAGATACTCACCAGGCTCGTCGTTGCTTAACTTTGGTGGTCGTACTGGTGGTGTTTCAATGTGATGTAGCCGTAAGCCTTATATATTGTGTGGGCAAATATGTTTCAATGTGATTGTAGACCTGGGAACAACAGCGATTAAGAGGTGGTTCTATTTCTCTCAAAAACTCTAATGTGCCAATCAGAATTCTTGTTGCCATGTGTAGTTTATCGTCATACCCAGGACTATGAGAGAGTTGCGATAATAATATATATATATATATATATATATATATATATATATATATATATATTATATCATATATATATTCTTTATATATATTTTTATATATTTCATTTTACCCCAAGCAAGGCAATAAAGCCACGAAATCTAGGTGGATAAATGAGTGAGAAAAAAAAAATAACAATAGAACAAAACGACAAGATAATTATTGATATGATTAGAATGGGAGAAGCTAGAAGAAAGTTCCACAGGTGAGAAGTGCGAGAGACGAAGCGGTTAACGTAGAACTTACGATTGCATTTAATCAGTTAACTGTAAGATGTTCTAACGTTGCCAACAGTTTAGTCGAATGATTGCATTCATAAAGTTTTGGTACTAAAGAAGACAGCACATCAGAATAATTACCATAAAATATTTTGAGAAAAAGCGTATAGAATCTACATTCAGACGGCTGGACATTGACTGAAACCGAGATTAAGTAAGAGGACATGCATATTCCTCTTAGAATTTTATCTAGGGTCTCTAAATATATAGCAGGTGCACCCGACTATGTGTGGCAGCAATATTCAAAGCATGGAAGAATGGTAGACTTATAAATAGAGCTAGACAATGATTTAATAAAATATTTCTAATTCATGTCAGCTGAAAACATTAGCCTGTGGAGGCGCAGTGAGTCACTCTCCTGGAGGTTACCAGCAGACATACTGAGGTAAATCAGACAATGTTTGTAGAGAGGGAGTAATGGATAGTAAAAGATATTTGTGGATGTTATAAATTTAAAAATGGACATGTTAACGCGGTAAATATTAATAAGTAATACAAAATATGTATTATCTATTATGTATTTAAGCAAAAAATATAATATGTATTCAAACAAAAAAAGAAGAAATTGAAAGAAATATTTAGTGTAAAATGTTACATCGAAAAATTATATAAAGAAACCAAACAAAAATGGTTATCATTTCTCATACTTCAATGCTTAATTGAAGATGAAAAGATCACAAATCTTTGCACAGCGACTATATTATAGTTAGTAGAAAGCATTAGCAGCAATAATAGTCATTATGTGTTCTGTCTTTTCTACAAATATTTTCATAGCAACTGCTCAGTCAATCTTTGATTCCTGGTGTCCCAACTCCATGAATTCAATCATGCTACTAGTCTGGCATCTAGGTACCATTTTACTGTTGAACTAGCTAAATGCCACCGCCACCTCTACTCCAACAGTTTTTCTTTCTTGCACTTCTCATCTAACTTCCTTCCGTTTACTTGCTTCCTTGATAACTATTGGGGTGTTGCATAATTATCAGGCGTTTTTAAACAATATGTATTACGAAAAAAGAAACGAAACAATTTAACAATAACATTTTAAATGATTATTCCGGAACGTATGATTATCGACATGCATTTTTATAACCGGAAAATAAAATCATAATTTTATTAAAAAAAATTAAACAAAACAGCAATCTTTATTAACAAATAACTCGCCTACAAAGACGCCTGATAATTATGCACCAACCCAATACAAACTTGAAATGCAAAATCAACCATCTTCTTGAATCCCGTCCTTTCCCAGAGAGCACCCACTCTCCGTTAAATACTGAGGGTCTCAAATCCTATTGTTTATATTTAGTTGCCTCTCCCTACATATATATGATCCCATAAAATAAATATTTAGTTTGAAGTAATGCTTTTGAAGAAAAAAATGCTTAATAATATGTTTTTGTTTTATTTTCTCATTGAATTAACATATTTGTTGATGTTATAAATTTAAAAATGGACATGTTAACGCGGAAAATATTAATAAGTAATACAAAATATGTATTATCTATTATGTATTTAAGCAAAAAATATAATATGTATTCAAACAAAAAAGGAGAAATTGAAAGAAATATTTAGTGTAAAATGTTAAATCGAAAAATTATATAAAGAAACCAAACAAAAATGGTTATCATTTCTCATACTTCAATGCTTAATTGAAGATGAAAAGATCACAAATCTTTGCACAGCGACTATATTATAGTTAGTAGAAAGCATTAGCAGCAATAATAGTCATAAAAAAGCCTTAAAACCTAACAACTACTCTTTCTGCTAGCATATGAAGTGCTGCTTAGATTTCATGTATAAGGTCTCAAGTAATTTCAAATGATAATCTGTTTGAGAAATATCTCTGGCCAAAAACGAGGCATAAATTTAATTACTAATGAAGTCACTATTTGCATTATTCGGACTATTGTCCTCATTTTTGTCGCCATATTTATTACGGCCTTCTTAAGGTGGTTGGAATGTCGAACTGAACCCTTCATTTCGCTTACTGGGGTAGACTGTTCTAGTTCCACGTGCCATGTTTGATGTATGTCAGTTATCAGTTATCTCCTGTTAATTTCCCTCTCAAGGACACAGTGGATAAAGGCGTTGGTTAGATCCAGTGACAGGACCCAAAGAGTGTGAGTTCAATACCCGGTTAAGGCAGTGGAGAACTTTCAGCCAATATTCAAACATTTCTGCTTTGGTCTTGACACAAGCGTCACGCAGGCCTGTTTTGAACTCGATGCAATATTCAAGCAAGCTTGATTTTCAAGAGTCAGCGGTGGCTGAGATGCTCAACATAAGCTTCAAAATTCCTGCCTTGCGGTAAACTCCAACGTGCCGTGTACTTTGAAAACTTCGGCGATCATGGCTCTTCACAATTTCCTTTACATGGCAGCTGTTAATAAATTTTGACTTTTTGTTACCTCTCTCAAACCTTTACTCCAGCTCTCTACGTAGGTTATGCGTTCTTTGTCACTGCTCTTACCTTCAATCTGCATTGTGATTATCAAATATTCCAGGCCATCTTTTTTCATTATGTGTCCTAGTAATGTCAACTGTCTCTTGATGATAAGTATAAGTGTTCCTTTTTTATTTTTATTTTCTCTAGAACTCCGTCGTCGCTCACATGTTCGATTCATGGTATTCTCAGCATCCTTCTGCAGAACCATATTTCTGTTGTTTCAAGTATCTTCTTTATTTGTGAGGATATTTTCCAGTATTCACTAACATATAGAAGGACTCACAGCTTTCAAATAGACCAGGCTGCGTTCGACATAAACACCCGAGCAGTTTTCCCGATATGTTAAAATTATACACATATACATATATACAGGATGCGATAGGTTACTTGTCGCCATTTTATATTTTAAATTTCGCGCATGCGCTTTGTTTGTTTGTTTTTTATTTTTATTTTGTCGACTGCACAGTATAAGAGGGACAGTTGAGCAGCTTCTGTGAGAAAAACAGTAGCATAACGCAATTCAATCCGCTAGAAATTTGGAAAATGTATGCTGTACTGCTTAGCATTGGCACCGAAACCTTCAATACGAACGTTTGAGAGTGTTTTGGTTTCAATTTGTGTACAGTGCAGAGGATTCAGAAAGAGTTAGATGAGTCTAATGTCGATTACGAAGATACGGGAGCTGAGAAAATTGACTTTGATCATTCTAATAATAAAACAACTCCCCAATTTTTTTGGTGAAGGCAACACAGAGACCTATATCAAGTGCCTTGATGAAGTAGTGCTTCCCTAGGTCAAGAGGATGTCTGCTGAAAGATACTATATCTGACAACAGGATTCTTCACCATGCCGCACAAACAGAATAACCCAGTGATGGCTGTGAAACGAATTCTGCGACCACATCACTCCTAATATCTAACCACCTACCTCCCCAGACTGCAACCCCCTGATTACTGAGACACAATTGGGCGAGAGACCAACAAAACTCCTTGTAAAACCAAAGATGAACTGAAGGCAAGCATTCACCAACTTACACAAGGAGACCATCCAGCTGAGTTGGAGGATATTCTGAAGTTTTCTCGGCGTCGTGGTTGAAGTCGATGGCTATTTTATAGAATTAGTGTTTTATTATTAGTATTTCAAGATGCAGTTGTGTAATTTCTTAAGATGTAATTTTGGTAAATATGTCTGTTAAAACGTGATGTCAGTGTTATTTTCATTTTGTGCGTAATTCAGACAATTTATCCATCACACCCCGTATTGATGACGTATTTGATTTAGCAGATCAGATATACCAGGAACAAGAGGGAAATATATTCTTGTTTCACTTTTACTTGTTATGTTTGCATTTCAGATGTAACAAATCGGATGTTTTAGTTTTCCCAATTCTAAATCAGAACGGATGAATCCTCGTAACTGTTTCTTCCACTAAAATTTAGTTTGAGTTATTTTTGTTTAGCAGCATATCAACAACTTTATGGGTGATTTAATGCCGAAATTTAAATATTTTGTACGCAATTTTATGGATTCAATTACAGATATTTTGTACATAATTTTATATCTTCAGGGCAAACGTATTTTTTTTTAGATATATAGTTTGTAGATAAAATGTATTTATTGCTGGTCATTTTGCCTTCAAAAATTTATTGATGATCTTTTGCCTTAAAAAGATGTATTGCTGGTCATTTTGCCTTCAAAAATGTATTGTTAATTCTTTGCCTTAAAAAGATGTATTGCTGGTCATTTTGCCTTCAAAAAAGTATTGTTGATTTTTTGCCTTAAAAAGATGTATTGCTGGTAATTTTGTCTTCAAAAATGTATTGTTGATCTTTTGCCTTAAAAAGATATATTGCTGGTCATTTTGCCTTCAAAAATGTATTGCTGGCATTTTTACCATAAAATGTAATTGTATAACTTTCCTATCTTTTGATTTTTATTTGGTGGTTCGCTATTTACCGATAGCTAGGCCCTTAACAGGTGCTACCATCACGAATCATGGGGGAGCAGATAAAACAGGCAAGTAAGAGGTGATTCTACAATCCTCAAAGCCTCAATTCTCCTGATGAGGGGAATTGCTGCTAGATGTAGTTTACCGTCATACTCAAGACTTACAAATCTCTAGGCACTAAAGATTTTACAAATGAACTTAGTGAACGTTAGACTTTTAAGCAATTTGTATTGCGCCAAACATCCAATTGGAATGAGGGTGGCTGCCGTCATTTTATAACCCGTGCGCAGGGGCCATATTTTCGATCACAATATAGAAAGCTGAAATGATGCGCGGATAATCAATGTGCAGTTACCTGCCCTTAGATCGATTAACATTTAGTTCTAAAAATACATAAAACCCATTTTATTCTCTCATTTATTCAGAGTCGAAATCCCGATAAGCAACTCCATTTAATCCTGAATTATTGCGTCATTCTATCTGGTTGTTTATTTTAAATTATTTTACATGCCTTTCATTGACATGTATTTTATTTACATTTATTTTATTTATCTAAAAATAAAGGAAAAAATAAAATAACAATTAAAACCTGTTTTACTTTATAAACCTTGAGAAGGGAACGATTTAAATGATTAGAATTCGCAAGCCCGAAAAACTCTCTCATTTGCAAATCGTCTGTTATAATTCTAGGTGTTAGCCTTTTTATTCTTTGTCTATTATCGTGCTAAGTGAGAAGTATCACCATTTTTAACGTGTTACGCTTTGGGCCCATGTCCAAACGATCTATTTTAAATGTTAGCCAACATAATCTTTCAAAAGAGAAAACAAATAGTAAAGAGAAAAACCGCCAATGCAAGAGTTAATCTACCTTCGCTAAAGAAACTATTTGTTACTTACAAACGGGAAAATGTTCAAATTCAAATGCTTTTTTACCTTTCGGAAATCTCAAATCAACTCCGTAAAACAAAACTAAACAAAAATAATGGCACCTGACTGAGTTGGTAAAGAAGCAATTATTTGTTTGTTTTTTGTTTTTTTAATTTGTCAAAACTTTCAGTTATTTTTTGTTTATTTTTTTTTTTATAATGTCTTTATTGTGTTTTGTGTACCTTTCGTAATAATTTTTTAAGTTTTTTTTTTATTTTTAAAATTTTCTATGGGGGGGTGATATTTTCATATATTTATTTATTTACGTTAGCTTCGCTTATCATTTTCTTAATCGAAAGTTTGTTTCATGTTACTATCATTCGTTTTTATTTTTATTTTATTTTTTCTTTTCATGTACGAGGGTTCTACTGTTTTTACTTTATCTGTTTGTCGCTTTTTTATAAGGGTTCCTGGCTCCTTACACACACACACACACACACACACACACACATACATATATATATATATATATATATATATATATATATATATATATATATATATATATATATATATATAGTTCATTAATCTTAATTTTTTGAGGAATGGCGGAGGAGGTATGTCAATTTACCCTTATCTATTTGTGTTTTTTGCGCGTCTTTTTATAGATTAAGGATTAATCTTTCCGCTCGGATATTGTATTCCAATTCAGTTTGGTTTGTAAACTTTTTTCTTTGCCTTTTCAGTTGAAGGGTTCTATTTTAGGACCAATAAAAGTTGATGAGAGGTCATTGGAGCAAGGATTTTCTTTTGTTTGATATTTTTGCTTTTTTCCCCCCCCTTTTTTGTTTTAAGGGGAAGGAAGCGAGAGGTACACAGTAGAATTGTGACAGAAAGTTGCGAGTCTCCAAGATCAATTACTGCCGGCATTTGATCCCGGAAATGTGATTTCAGGCGGGAAAAAAGGAGGAAAGATTTGGCGAGAAAAAAAAGTGGGAAGGAAAAAGATTTGGCGGGAAAACAAGAAATTATCAGTGGAGTGAATCAGGCGTCTCTTAGACGCGATGAGAAAGAAGAAAACACGCACCTCTACAAAGTACTGAAGCACAATAATAAACGTAAACTATGATTGTACATAGGTGATTGCACGCGTGTACGCACTCGCTCGCATACAGAAACTGACTCGCAAACGTATACACTCACACGAGGAAACATTCAGTTTGTAAAACAAACACAAGTTAACTTCTTGAAAAAAACACATATACCCAAGTGTACTAACAGATGTAAAAACAAAATGTGTTGAAACAAAAGCCCGAAACAGAAAAACAGATTTCCATAAAGTTAGAAAAATATACGTCTTTATTAATTAAGATATCATATATTAGCAAAGTGATAAAAAAGATTGTGTTGCGTCAAACTTAAAAGCAGGAATGATTCCTTAATATTTAAGATAACCAGGCTTTGTTAACAAAAACTTACAGATTTGGTAAGAAGGATAATTTTATGCAAAAAGAAAAACAAAATATTCACGCACAAGCTACTAGAATAATCTCTAATGTATAGTGCCCCAGCCGCACCACATAAGGTGTTGCTGTTCTGGCTTCCATTTTAAGTAGGTGTTTATGGGATTGAGAGGGCAGTTTTTAAATGATAGGTCTTCTTCTCTTAGTGTAGTTGCAACCAAATCTAGAGAGCGGAGTCTGCCCTGCGATTTAACCTGTCGCTCGGCATAAAAGACATGGAATCATCATATTCTCAAGAGTATTTGTGTAAATGGGACGTAACAGCCACAAGTGGAATTTGAACCATAACGTCAATTCTTTTGCATACTGATAACCCTTACACGAAGATCCCTATCCATCCATCCACTATATATATATATATATATATATATATATATATATATATATATATATATATATATATATATATATACATTATCTCCTGTTAATTTCCTCTGAAAGTTCTCCACTGTCTTAACCGAGTATTGAACTCACACAATTTGGTTCCTGTCATTGGATCTAACCAACGCCTTTATCCACTGTGGCATGTGTCCTGGCACGTCGTGTCGATACATACTTTTATTCTGAGTACTTTCAACATATAGCAATGTCATCATCAGGATGTTGTTTATTGCGAGACAAATATTGTAGTGTTCATGAATTTCAAAGAAAAAATTGTTGTGTTCATCTGAAAGTTAAATTTCTTAATTGTGTAGTGAAGAACGCTGAGTCATTGCATGATCGCTGACACCGTCTAAGGGGAGGTTCAAAAATGCCGTCTATGTATAGTTGCGGAGAGTTTTTAGGAAATATGTAGTAATAAAAAAAACCTTGGCATTTAGAATTATCTATTATACACATTTTAAAACATTTTGGGGGGGATTCGTAATTAATTTTATTTAGGTTTGGTTTCCATTTTTTTTTTAAATATAGATAGCTTCGGGAAGTTTTAGTTTATGTTTATTCTTTTCATGAAAACGTACAGAAGTAATTTCGACAAGAATTTTTCTGAATTGCTAATGTGGACAGGTATGTTGTAAAGGTTGTTTGTGCTTCTGTAGTACTAGTCGATAGGGTCTGATGAAGGAATATATTCTTAAAAAATAAAAGATTAATTTGTTGGGGCTATTTGTAATCATTGGTCCGAGAAAACGGTTATATATAAAATAGTTTTGAGATTTAATCAAAGAATTTGGACACCATGCCATGGCATCCATATGAGAATTGACAAAGGTAGACAAGCTGTCAGTCAAGGAAAGAGAACAACGTCGACACTCTTATAATAAGATATTGAATGGGAGAAAAAACGACGTACAAAAATGCTCAAATCAAATTAGGTTAAAATCTCAATTTGGCTTGCTAATATTACTTTCCGTGAATGTTTTTGTTTACTGTAAAACGTTATCGTTAGGCACATGTTCAGTTCATGGTATATTCATCGGCCTTCTTTAGAAGCCCATATCTGTTGTCTCAAGTCTTCTGCTAATCTGCGAGGCGATTGTTCAGCATTCACTGCTAGGAGACCCGATATTACATAACAGTTCAGTATTCTCCTTTTTTTTTCCTAACGCAATTTTCCCGTTTCTTTATACATTTCTTAGCTTAATGCCGAAATTTAAATATTTTATACGCAATTTTATAGATTAAACTACAGATATTTTGTACATAATTTTATATTATCAGGGCAAACGTATTTTGTTTTTTTAGATATATAGTTTGTAGATAAAATGTATTTATTGCTAGTCATTTTGCCTTCAAAAATTTATTGATGATATTTTACCTTAAAAGATGTATTGCTGGTCATTTTGCCTTCAAAAATGTATTGTTGATCTTTTGCCTTAAAAAGATGTATTGCTGGTCATTTTGCCTTCAAAAATGTATTGCTGATCTTTTGCCTTAAAAAGATGTATTGCTGGTCATTTTGCCTTCAAAAATGTATTACTGATCTTTTGCCTTAAAAGGATCTTTCGCTATTCTTAACTTCGGACTTCGGTGTCGCATCTTCTATGCTCTGTTAAAACACTTCCTAGATATTTAAATCTTACGTAATTCGTTGAATTTTTGTACTTATAAAAATCGTTATTTGTTATAACTCATAGTTCGTATCCTGGGCTCATCATTTGGCTGACAATCATTCATTCTGTATTGAATACAGAGTTGTCCCTCCTTTAGCATCTAAAGTTCGCTCGTTTCATGAAACTTTTAATCACAGCCGACTAATTTTTTAATGTTTCCAGTTTATATTTCTGCTCTAATATATGTTTTTATTTGGGGGGGGGGGCATTTTTCTGGTTTACACAGAAAATTATGCCCTTTCAAGTTAAGGTACGTTTTTTCTATGTTTTTGTATTCAGTTTCTTCTGCCCTGTAATAAATTTCCCTAATCCGTTCCATTTAACCAAGGGAGTAGCGTAAGTCAAACCAATTCAACACCACTTTTCTCTGGTTCGCTATTTTCTTCTCTCTCGTCTCTTTTAAGCAATTTTTATACGATTGAATGACATTTCAAATTTGAAAATGTTAAAAGAGATTCTCGCGAATATATCTATCCGTCTCCAAGATCTATCGTATCGTTTTTTATATTTCTTTTTCGGAATATTTTATACGTGAGACACGTACGAATCCGTTTTCGTCCCGGAGGTAAGACATTGTCTCTTGTGTTACGGATTTTTTTTTTTTTTTTCATTCGTAGTAATTCGACTAGGTTGTGTTCTTATTATTTTGTTAGCTGATCTTTGTTTTGGTGGTCATTAATTTCGTATATGTATATATATATATATATATATATATATATATATATATAGTAAATGAGAGGAAAGTCCGACAATTTATTTATTAGACATTTTTATGTTTAACGTTCTTTAAAAATGTCTTTTAATAAATAAATTGTCGGACAAAGTTTTTGTCCATTTCTTAATATATGACGTCATTTGTTTACATTTGATACGCCAGAGCAGTTATGAATGTACGGGAGATTCATGGAAGATTGAAGTTTATAATCAGTAAAATTCGACCTCGTGCTGCTACCGAACGCTCCTTTGTGGCTGATCGTTAAGGCACGTCAGCGTAAATGACGGTTCCGTATAGGATGCAGGTTCGAAATCCTGTCAAAGGACGAATATTTTCTATGAAAATTTCTTGGACATTCAGGCCGGGTAAATGGGTTTTATTTAATACTGTTTATTATAAACAGAGCATTTACATTAAATACTTGTATCTAAAAAAGAATACCCGCTCGGCCCGGTGGCTAGGATCAAAGTTCTGTGCTTTTGTGAGCTGCCGGGTCGGTTCGTCGAACTCTCTGCTGCTTTGCAGAGAGGAACCTGGACGAGGCTCCGCCGAAAGGTGGGGTTTCGTTCGGGGAGGTTGACGGAACTAGCCCGCTTGGACGGGTTTAGATGGTTTTATTTTTGGCTGGGCCTACGGGCTCAGACATACCCGCATTAAAAAGGCCTTGTGCCACATTCAATTCCTGTGGGTGAATTGATAAATACCATCTATAAAAAGAATACCCGCTCGGCCCGGTGGCTAGGATCAAAGTGTAGTATCTGCGCTTTGTGGGCTGCCGAGCCGGGAGTCTGTCGAACTCTCTGCTTGCAGAGAGGAACCCGGACGAAGCTCTGCCGAAGGGTAGGGTTTCGTTTGGGGAGTTTGATTTGAACTAGCCCGCTTGGTCGGGTTTAGATGGGTTTTATTTTTGGCTGGGCCTACGGGCTCGGACATACCCACATTAAAAAGGCCTTTGTGCCACATTCAATTCCTGTGGGTGAATTGATAAATACCATCTAAAAAAGAATACCCGCTCGGCCCGGTGGCTAGGATCAAAGTGTAGTATCTGCACTTTGTGAGCTGCCGAGTCGGTGTTCGTCGAACTCTCTGCTTGCAGAGAGGAACCCGGACGAGGCTCCGCCGAAGGATGGGGTTTCGTTCGGGGAGGTTGACGGAACTAGCCCGCTTGGACGGGTTTAGATGGGTTTTATTTTTGGCTGGGCATACGGGCTCAGACATACCCGCATTAAAAAAGGCCTTTGTGCCACATTCAATTCCTGTGGGTGAATTGATAAATAACATCTATAAAAGAATACCCGCTCGGCCCGGTGGCTAGGATCAAAGTGTAGTATCTGCGCTTTCAGTGAGCTGCGAAGGTCGGGTGTTTCGTCGAACTCTCTGCTTGCAGAGAGGAACACGGACGAGGCTCCGCCGAAGGGTGGGGGTTTCGTTTGAGGGAGGTTGACGGAACTAGCCCGCTTGGACGGGTTTAGATGGGTTTTATTTTTTTTTGGCTGGGCCTACGGGCTCAAACATACCCGCATTAAAAAGGCCTTGTGCCACATTCAATTCCTGTGGGTGAATTGATAAATACCATCTATAAAAAAGAATACGCGCTCGGCCCGGTGGCTAGGATCAAATTGTAGTATCTGTGCTTTGTGAGCTGCCGAGCCGGGTGTTCGTCGAACTCTCTGCTTGCAGAGAGGAACCGGACGAAGCTCCGCCGAAGGGTGGGGTTTCGTTCGGGGAGGTTGACGGAACTAGCCCGCTTGGACGGGTTTAGATGGGTTTTATTTTTGGCTGGGCCTCCGGGCCTACGGGCTCGGACATACCGGCCATTAAAAAAGGCCTTGTGCCGCATTCAATTCCTGTGGGTGAATTGATAAATACCATCTATAAAAAGAATACCCGCTCGGCCCGGTGGCTGGGATCAAAGTGTAGTATCTGCGCTTTGTGAGCTGCCGGGTCGGGTGTCGTCGAATTCTCTGCTTGCAGAGAGGAACCCGGACGAAGTTTTATTTTTTCCGCCGACGGGGGTAGGGTTTGTTGGGGGACGTTGATCTATAAAAAAGGACTCGGCCCGGTGGCTAGGATCGGCGGGTTTGGATGGTTATTTATTTTTGGGTTGGGCCTACGGGTTTAGATGGGGCTCAGCTCAGAGTTACCCACATTAAAAAGGCCTTTGTGCCACATTCGATCCCCGTGGGTGGATTGATAAATACCATCTATAAAAAGAATACCCGCTCGGCCCGGTGGCTAGGATCAAAGTGTAGTATCTGCGCTTTGTGGGCTGCTGAGCCGAGTTCGTCGAACTCTGCTTGCAGAGAGGAACCCGGACGAAGCTCCGCCGAAGGGTGGGGGTTTTGTTCGGGGAGGTTGACGGAACTAGCCCGCTTGGTCGGGTTTAGATGGGTTTTATTTTGGCTGGGCCTACGGGCTCGGACATACCCACATTAAAAAGGCCTTTGTGCCACATTCAATTCCTGTGGGTGAATTGATAAATACCATCTATAAAAAGAATACCCGCTCGGCCCGGTGGCTAGGATCAAAGTGTAGTATCTGCACTTTGTGAGCTGCCGAGCCGGGTGTCTGTCGAACTCTCTGCTTGCAGAGAGGAACCCGGACGAGGCTCCGCCGAAGGGTGGGGTTTCGTTCGGGGAGGTTGACGGAACTAGCTCGCTTGGACGGGTTTAGATGGGTTTATTTTTGGATGGGCCTACGGGCTCGGACATACCCACATTAAAAAGGCCTTTGTGCCACATTCAATTCCTGTGGGTGAATTGATAAATACCATCGATAAAAGAATACCCGCTCGGCCCGGTGGCTAGGGATCAAAGTGTAGTATCTGCGCTTTGTGAGCTGCCGGGTCGGATGTTCGTCGAACTCTCTGCTTGCAGAGAGGAACCCGGACGAAGCTCCGCCGAATGGTGGGGTTTCGTTCGGGGAGGTTGACGGAACTAGCCCGCTTGGACGGGTTTAGATGGGTTTTATTTTGGCTGGGCCTACGGGCTCGACATACCCACATTAAAAAGGCCTTGTGCCACATTCAATTCCTGTGGGTGAATTGATAAATACCATCTATAAAAAGAATACCCGCTCGGCCCGGTGGCTAGGATCAAAGTGTAGTATCTGTGCTTTGTGAGCTGCCGGAGCCGGGTGTCTGTCGAACTCTCTGCTTGCAGAGGGGAAACGGACGAAGTTCGGCCGAAGGGTTTAGGGTTTTCGTTACCCGCATTAAAAAAGGGGAGGTTACCATCTATAAAAAGAATACGGTGGAATCAAAGTGTAGCCCTTTGTGAGCTTGTGACGGGTTTAGATGGGTTTTTTTTTTGGCTGGGTTTACGGGCTACGGGGCCGGACATACCCACATTAAAAAGGCCTTGTGCCACATTCAGTTCCTGTGGGTGAATTGATAAATACCATCTATAAAAAGAATGATAAACATAAAATGTCTTTAATAAATTGTCGGACTTTGTCCATTTCTTAATATGTATATATGAAAATTTCTCCGATTTAACCAGTAGAGAAGACAATATTTTTGAATAAAAATGACAATAGGAAAACTAGTAATTGCTGACGCGTTTCGTCCAATGTGGACTTTATCAAAGCAAAATACGAAAGGAATTGAACAACGTAACTAATAAAACAAAAACAGAATGTTCCTAGCAACTGGAATGTAGAGAAACGCTATTTTCATATTGTTACACTCATAAAAAGTTTTTTTTTCCCATTTCACCTTTCTTAACAAAATTACTGCTCTCACAAACAAATGTACACAAAAGATTCATAAAATCAAAAGAAAATGGTTGAATACATCAACACAGATATAAGGACAATATTCTCCACACGTGACAAATACTGACGTTATTTTCAGTTAACAGTTGTTTAATATATATACAGGGTGTCCCAAAATAATGTTTACACTCTTTAAATATTAATAGTTAATAATATATTACAGTGATGTGAGAACTTATTGTGGGAAAATTGAATACCCACCTAGATCACCAGATTTGACACCCTTGGATTCCCTTTTTTTTTTTGAGGGGGGAGGGGGTTATTGCAGGAAACCTGAAACAATTGATGAAATGAGAGTAGCAATTGAAGAAGAATGTGCTCAAATACCAGAGGAAATGATACTGGACGTTTGTAGGTCTATTTCTTCAAGAAATGAAAAGTGTATTGAACAGAACAGCAACCAGTTTGAGCATATGTGAAGTCATAATTATATGAAAATTCTGCCATTGCTCCAAGTAGCCATTGCTCCAAGTTAATTTTCTATGTTTTTTTGTTTTTTTTGTATAGTTTACTCTCAAATTCTTTAAATGTGTATTCTTTCTCTTGTATTAATCTTATTTACAAGTCAAAATACATAAATTGAATAAGTTATAACGATTCAAAGAATGTATACATTATTTTGGGACACATTGTATATGTGTGTGTGTGTGTGTGTGTGTGTGTGTGTCTGTGTGTGTGTGTCTGTGTGTGTGAGTGTGTATATGTGTATGTATTGTGACAGAGGTTTTGAGCGTGCTGTCCTTGTTCAGATTGTTGATCACGCTAGATAACAAGCTTTCTCTTACAGAAACTCTAAGATCCGCTCAGCATAGTTGCCGTATAAATCACATGTGGGCTCTGTGCGTGTTGAACAAACACACGCGCCTGAGCGGACGGCCGCAATACGGTTTGGCTAAACGCTCTAGTAGACGGGCATCCTCAGTTACGAGTGGCCATCTATTATGTGTATATATATATATACAAAATTAGATCCATAGGTGACTTGGCGTCTCAGTTTCAGTCACTTCCCTATCGCCGTAACATAGGTTCGCTGTGTCATTTCTGTCGACATCCTTTCCTCTTTCATACCTCGACTTCACGAATTTAAGTGCAGTACTAGTTTGGCAGTTAGGTCTCATAATTTCACTGGTCAAGTTGTTATATGTAACCGTAAGTTCTACGCGAATAGTTTCTTCACTCGCCCTTCTCGTTTGAAGAACTCTCTTCCCGCTTCTAGCTTTCCTGTCAACATTCAAAAATTTAAATGCAACTTTTTCATCTGTCTCCTTGAATACAGTTTATTTTATTGTCCTTTCTGTTTCTTTCACTCTCAGTAACCCCTTGCGTCTTAGTGACTTTTACGTCTGACTTTGGGTGAAATGATTTAAAAAATAAAAGTTCGTAGCTTAACATGTCGTTAATGGCAAAATCTTTTTTTTCCGAAATTGTCTCTGTCTAATGTTTTGTCTCTGCAATCAATATTCACCATAGAATTAAGTGTATTTTGTTATCTTTATGTTCTGGCATTATGGGTGTATCTATGTAGATGTTCCTCACAGAATCAGAACATGTATGAAGATATAGTCATATTTCATATCTACAGTGATATATCTGTAACTATTATATTTATATACTAATTCTATATTTATGTATACTATATACAACGATATTTATACACATTTCATTAAAGCTAATGACAAGATACTGAGGTTAAATTTTTAATTATTTTTTCTTATGTTCTTATAATTTTCTCCTTTTCTGGACGTAAATTATGTAGAAATTGTCCAAACGTTTTAATAGAAAACTTAACCGCAGTACTTTGTCAGTCGTATTAAATGAAACTTGTATAAAAGAGGGATTGCTGCCCAAATACACAATTATTATATTTGTATGATGTTCAAGTGGCTGAGTGGTTAGAACATTCGTTTTTCTGACCTCGAATCTCACCATGGTCGATTTGTCAGGAGCGAGACTTTCTGATGTTTATCAGTCTGGATGGGACAATCCAAGAGTGCGGCACCTTTGGAAAGTGCCTGAAAAAAAAAAAAAAAAACAAACAAACCACGGGTTGACCCAAGTCTTGTGAGCGAAATTGTGTAGACGGTACACTTGGGCGCCGTCGATAGAAAAGTCACAAGTCATCGTGATGGAGGGCTTGACGGAGGGTTGAGCGTGCTGCCTTGATAGACAACACGCTCTTTCCTAGAAAATATAACGAAGTTCTGCTCAGCATAGTTGCAATATAAACCATAGGCTCCGCAGGTGTTGAACAAATACAAATGTGCCTGAGCAAGCGTCAGCAATAGGGATTGGCTAGCCGCATTAGTAGACGGGTATCCTCGAATACGAGTGTTAGTTATATATATATATATATATATATATATATATATATATATATATATATATATATATATATATATATTGTCATTCAGAGACAGTTTCGCTGTATCACAACTCATTAATAGATAGATAGATATGCAATTTTTGGAAGGATTTTTATCCGAAATTATTTCTTATTATATTACTGTAAACGTTATCTTTAGTAGGTATACGAATCGTTGCCCCTGTTCTTCCTTTTTTTACCTTATACAGTATAAATATCAAGTACAAATTGAGAAATTCTATAATAATTGTGCCTCAGACTGGTCTCAAACTGACATTCATTACTTTCATCAGGGAAACTGCTTTTTGAATCAAACTTTGCCCCTCCACTAGAAAGGCCATGAAAAAAATGGGTATTAACTACTGAGGGAAAGATGTTGTCTTGTTTGAATCTCTACGAATTTATACATGTGGACTTCAGTTTCGTAAAAAAAAACAAAAAAAAAAAACATTAAGAATTTTTTATCCGAGATTTTTTCTTAAATGCTATTTTTAGTGGGTACACGTTTTTTATTTATTTATTTATTTATTTTAAACGGTGAAATTAAAACAGGCTTAAACTGAAAAGTTCTACTAAAAATTATTGTGCCTACGACAGGATTCGAAGCATTTTTACAGATTGAAAAAAAAGAAGTTATGTTTATATATGTTTTTGTGTGTGTGGGTGTGTACGGGTGTATTTGTGTGCGTGCAGAGAGAAGTATATAGGCTATTCCGTACACGCATCTTTTTTTTAGTACTATAAACGTTTTTTTTAGTTGGTACAGGAATTTGAGTTGTTATCCCTTGATTTTGCTTTCTTGTACAGTTAAATTAATAACAACCAACCAAATTGATTTTGTAACTTTTATTTTATTTATTTTATAAAATTATTTAGTTATTATTATTATTATTATTATTATATATATATATATATATATATATATATATATATATATATATATATATTAAGAAACTTACAACTTTAAGAGTTCTCGGTTATTATAATTTATTTCCTTAGAATCGAAATTGATTCAATTTCCTCACATTAACATTTTCATAGAAAATGTTTCTGTTTCTTAATATAATTAATATTTGCACTGTTTTTTACATTGAGCTCTCTGGATTATATCCTCCTTAAATTATCCATACGGATTACCAAGCACATTTATATATATATATATATATATATATATATATATATATATATATATATATATATACAGTAAATTTGTGATACCACCTGAAGAGTGGATGGGCAGGTCCAACTACAAAAACTCTGGAGTTGGGATGATAAAGGTAACATCAATCAGCTAAGTGAAAAATCTTTAAACATATTAATGTTACATATATATATATATATATATATATATATATATATATATGTGTGTGTGTGTGTGTGTGTGTGTGTGTGTGTGTGTGTGTGTATATATATATATATATATATATATATATATATATATATATATATATATATATATATATATATATATAAATATATATAAATATATATATATATATATATATATATATATATATATATGTATAATATATATATATATATATATATATATATATATATATATATATATATATATATGTATGTATTTATGAACCATTATGCATATTTATGAATCTATGTATGAGCATATTTACAGTAATGTAGCAGATTCACACGACAACGTACACTCAAATTCATTTACAGACTCGTGTACACACAAGCAGGTGTACACAAATACACTTGCATATCCGTAAACAGGAGGGGAGCTCTGTTCCCGTTCCCCCTCCTTGACACTAATTTTATCTCACCTTATGATCTTCTAATTTCCTGGGATTCCACACATCAGGTGATACACTGACACTTGCACATTACGCTAACCTTGTAACCAAAATGACAAACGTCACTTGCGGGCATGAACCGTCGATATCAAGAGTTCCGAATATGGCCAAAGGCTGACCAATCAAACGAAGTGGAGAAACCGAAAGAAAGCGTTGACGCATGCGCGGTGGAATGGGCGAAGGAAACCCGCGCCCGAAATGTCTTCGACTCATTTATCGGTTGAGTAGGCAGAGTCAAGTGGAAAGCAATAAGGCGGCAAAAAATGGCTTTTCACGCCAAAACTGCTTCAAGCCATAGAAAGGGTCGAAGGGAGGAAAAGACTTGTAAACTGTGCGAGTTGTATTTATCGGCAGGTATGTTTGTTTATTTTATGTTCGTATGTGGTTGAGCGATAGTGTTTAGTTTGCGTATATCACTAAGCGCTCAGAGATAAGTCGTGACAGAATGTTATTGTTCGCGTGAAATGAGTGACTCTAAATTAGCATGTGTTTTTTCATAAGTAAACACGTTGATATATATATATATATATATATATATATATATATATATATATATATATATATATATATATATAATTTTTTTAAATACGATTGCATACATATCTTCAGTGGAAAGACTGAGTGCGTATGAAATATGCGCATAAAATATATACGATACGTAACAATCACATATTTGGATGGTCCAAATTACTATTATATATATATATATATATATATATATATAGGAATAGATAGCTTCATCTATTTCCGGTTGACACTAGACATGGGACAATTGAACAGGAGTTTTATCCTTTGTTTCCTGTTAAGGACTGGGTTTCCGGTTCCTTCTAAAGTCTACATCAAATCTATACTTCTAACGTCTCCACCTAAACATTGATATTTTATTTAATGTTTATTTATTTTTCTCCATAGGAGTAGATCGTCGTCTATCATACGGTTGACACATCTCCCCAGTTTTTGGAACAGGAGTAGTGGTTTATCCCTTGTTTCCAGTTTAGGATTTGGTTTCCTGTTCTTTCTAATGTCTTTCATTCTCTTTCACTCGCAGTAGATTTGAGTCATAGTGGTATTATTAGCTTGATTGGGGTGAATTCATAAAAAAATATTCGAAAATATTGTTATTGAAATATCTTTTTTTTTTGAAAATTCACTGTGATTTTCTCTTATCGCTTGTCTTTTAACTTAATTTTATTTAATTTTAGCAAAACACTGTCATTCTATGGCTTTCATTAAGCCAAGCATTTTAGAAAAAGTACGGCGTATTTATGGATAGCGACACGGATTGAGGAATCGGAGAGCCAAGTTCGAATTCCACTAGAATCCATTGCATTCACTTACGTGATAATATCATTAGGAAAGGTATGAATCATCTTCTTCTCCAGCCCCAAGACAAACCGGGTTCTGTATCCTTGGATGGCAACTAGTCTACCGTAGAAAGAAATAGCAACCTACTGCGGGGAAAAAATCTACCTCGTCAGTCATGTGTCGAAAGATACATGATCGCCTAAGCGTGTATCACGCATAGCACATAACTGACTGAAGACTTGGTATTTTTTGTTCACAGAAGGCCAACAGCAGCGGATTTATCGATTATTATACGTATTCTTTCGAACTTAGTCATTTAAATGCATGTTGTTTATTAACAGTAGGCGTTGTTTAGTAACGGCTAGATATTTAGTGTGTTAGCGTTGAGATAAAAAGAAATAAGTATGCAAGAAATCGAAAGTTAATAACGGACAGCGTTTCCGCTAAGAAATTCTAAAATTTTATATAATAACGTTGATAAAATAGTATATGCTATTAGAAGTTAAATGTGATTGAAAATCATCACAGTTCCACCAGAATTAAACGAAATCGTAATTTCAGCAATAGCTTTCAAGTGACATATGATGAACTATAAAAATCAAGAAAATTACAATATGCTAAGGTTATTTATTTTATAGCACAGGAATAGACTATGATTAACTGATAATTCTGCTTGTCTTTCACATAGCACGTACTTACGCAACGCACTGTTAATACCTCATAAATAATGGACTCTTCCGTTTTGATCGCGTGAGCAAAACAGAAAAGATATTAGAGACACGACTTAGGTTCTGTAAATAAATGAAAGAAGGGAAAAGAGATGACGTGATTGGTTTAATGATTCTTTAAGAGAAATGGAAAAAGTTATTAATTTCATATCTTTGTATTTGTACTCCATATTGCTATCTATTCATAAGTAACCTCTTATTATTAGCTTTTCATTTACGCCCCCTTATTGCTATCTTTTCATTTGTGCCCCCTTAGTGCTATCTTTTCATATATAACCTCTTATTGCCATCTTTTCATTTGTAATCCTTTATTAATATCTTTTCATTTGTAACCCGTTATTGCTAACTTTTTTCATTTGTGTCCCCTTATTGCTATCTTTTCATTTGTAATCTCTTATTGCTATCTTTTCATTTGCAACCCCTTATTGCTATCTTTTCATTTTTGTCCCATTATTGCTATCTTTTCATTTGTGCCCCCTTATTGCTATCTTTTCATTTGGAACCCTTTATTGCTAATTTTCATTTTTTCCCTCTTATTGCTACTCTAATATTTTTAATTCCTTCAAAAATATCTGACAATTCGATAGTGAAATCTTACTCATATTTTATTGTCGTAGAACGCACCATGAACTTATTCAAAGATTAACTTAAGAATTGATATTCATCAGAAAATAGAAATAGGAAAAGCGTGAAATTTTCATTGATATTTCTTGTAAATATTAATTAGGCTAAATTATAATTAATTTCCGTTTCTATTTATAAACTTTAATCTTCAAAAATTATTATATTCAATTCCATTGTCAATATTTTGTGGATGTGTGTGTCGTACAAAGTATAACGTCTCGGAATGAGAAGTCGAAGATCCGGGTTTGAATTAAGGTCATATTTATTACATTCACTTATCCTTTGAAAAATTCTACTTTTCTCACAACACCAGCTATGGGTTGAATAGCAGGAGATGCCGAGTCCTATAGCATTGTTTGACAACCAGTTTACCGCAAGAACCGACTGTCTACTGCAGGAAATCTTCTGCCTAGTCAGTCATGAATCGAAAGCGTATGACACTTGAGATGATTCACAATTATTTGCAATGATTTATTGCTACCGGTTTAGGCAACTTTTCGATACCTTTTAATTAAAATCCTATAAGTTTTGATGAGGAAAACTTTCGACGACACCTTTTTTCTTTTTTTTTTTTCATTAGAGAAAGTTTTTTTTCTTCAAAGCATTTTCAAGCAATCGTAACAGGTACTAATCGGTTAGTGCAACGTCAGGTTAATACGGTTGGTAGAGGAGTCACCTAAGTTAGAAAAGTTTTGCAAAGTGATTCTTGCTGCATGTGAACTTCGCTCATCCTGAAGTAGAGCGAAATTCTCACTTAATCCACAGTTTTTGCTGCTAATACCGTGTAAAGACTCGCGCATGTGAGCGTACTCTTTCTTTTGCCATGTAAGGATGATGCTCTCTTCATTAGAATTGGTTCCCCAAAACGGAAATTTGTTATGATTCTATGTAATGCAATACATTTTTTGGAAGTTTTATAAATCTCGAGAGATTGATTATTATCGTAAATAAAGAAAAACAATATAATAACTATTGATTTTTAATATATAATAAAGATGGAAATATCGAACAGTACATTTCCGACCCGTGTTTCAAATTTATTTATTCACCCCCCCCCCTCACAAGGGCATCATGTGGCACAATGCCGGTTTAACGTGGGATCTCCGAGTCCGTGGGCTCGGCCAAAAATATGGTCTTTGAACCCGTATAAATGGGTTCAGGGTCGGTTTATCTCCCCGAAAGAGACTCTGCCCTTCGGGGTAGCCTCGTTCGGGTTCCTCCCCGCCCGAAGGCAGAGAGTTCAACCGATTAGCCGGTCGTCCGACTTCAGACTGAACTAGGTGGCTTACTGGACACTTCTATTCGGTGCGCACGAACTATGTTATCTATACCGGAAGTGGACAGGAGAGTAGTGGGAGTTCATATAGAGCTATAACGTATTTTCTTATGTGTCTACATTCTGACATAATGTCCCTCTTTGAATTCAACTATTCAGAACGATCAGGGTATGTGGCTATAGTAGCTTTTCTTTTTGGTATAGTTGGCAACAAATGTCACACGTTCTGCCACGTTTGATTTTTTTTTAGTATCTTCAAATTGATTTGAGGGATTCTTCCGTACTTTTTCTTCGACTGCCAAAACCAGTCAGCGAACTTAGTGTCTATGGTTTTGTAGTCGAAATGAAGAAGTATGACTGTACCGTGATTTTAATTTTCTATAAGATTTTGTATATATAAATTGGTACAGTTGGTATGACGTTTGCATCATATCTTAACTGCCTGGGTTTCAGTTCTCGGTAGTGGTTGATGAGTCCCAAATATAGGTCGAAACGGCCGTCCGGTGCTTTCTGCATTCTGTTGAGTTTTCAACAGAAGGCAAAAGAATATATATATATATATATATATATATATATATATATATATAATCCCTTACCTGTAGCAGGACTCGAAGTCTCATACACAACGTAATCTTCAGGTACTGCATATACACACAAACAAATAAATATATACAGAGGGTGTGTGTGTGTATGTATAGTATATATGGGTGTGTATATGTGTTTATGTGTGTATATATATAGTATATATGGTATATATACATATATATATATATATATATATATATATATATATATATATATATATATATATATATATATTTGTACACATGATATTTTATATGCGCAGTACTTAGTGGAAAGCGCTCAATATCAGCGATAGATGTAACATATTCAGTTGTATGTATATGAGATTTAACCCTGGTTTTCACGCTTGCGATCAAACTGGTTTATTTTTTCAATTGGATATATTTAGGCTTGTCTGACTATGTTTGATGGTGCCAGGGAGAATCTCCTTCTCTGTGTTTGGTGTGGCACTCACGTACGCATAGACACGCATCCATATAAGCTATCCGACGCTAGACGCAGATATATATCCATGCGTTCGGGCATACATACATACGCAGTTGTAATTCTATTTCGGTGTTGAGACCGTAGCTTTCATATATGTGACGATGTTCCTGCCTTACATATCTTACAAAATACACACACATACATATATGTAGACGCGCACATGCATGCCTATTGGTGCGGCTCTTTGGTTAATGTAGGTTCTTATTGTGGGCGTGGTGATGGTGCTCGTTCTATTTTTGTTGAGATGTTGGGAGTGTTCCCGCGAGCGTCTGTTGAAATAAAGAACAAACACATATGTAGGGAAAAACTGGTATATTTGAAAGAGGTATTTAACAACAGAGTGATTAGTCATAACGAACGCAGGTTAGTAAGTAACAATAGCAAAAGTCTACAGTCCAACGGTATCTTCCGGTCGAGAGACGGAAGTGTAATGGTCACCTGATCATGTGATCTCCTAATCTCTTGATCTCTCTAGCACTGTCCTATATCGTAGAGGGATCAGTCCATTATCAGTCAGAAGGTGGGTGCGCCCCAACAATTTTCAACGTAATTACTTGTGTGATGATGACGATTGTGATTATGCTGATAGTGATAATATATATATATATATATATATATATATATATATGTGTGTGTGTGTGTGTGTGTGTGTATGTGAGTGAGTGCATGTGTGTGTGTGTGTGTGTGTGTGTGTGTGTGTGTGTGTGTGTGTGTGTGCGCGTTGTATCGAAACGGTCCGGGATCGATTCTCGGTAGTGGATGCGCACTGCTGATGAGTCCCGGATAGGACGAAACGGCCGTCCAGTGCTTTCTGCATTCTGTTGAGGAATATTCGAGGCTCGACGAATTACTATATGATTAGCCAAAATCCCCAAAATAATCACCTGCATATCCTTGCTAGGCCCAGCTAATGTACTGTGATGCAGCAGCTTAAGGTCAAAAACAGACGTGAATCTAAGAAAAATACCAACATTTTTCTTAGAGACAAAATCTTCTAAATGCTTTCATTTGTGAACAGACTTTCCATTAAGCATTACAATGAAGCTTTATATGTTGCCTATCAATTTCACGCCTGAGGTGCGATCTTTAGTCCCAGTGCGTGTGTTCATGTTTGTGCATGTGTACATATATATATATATATATATATATATATATATATATATATATATATATAATATTATTGGTCACTATATATATATATATATATATATATATATATATATATGTATGTACACACACATGCAGGAATATTTTAGGAATATATATATATATATATATATATATATATAATATTATTGGTCACTATATATATATATATATATATATATATATATATATATATATTCCTAAGAGGATAGATAGAATCCAGGTAGAACAATGTCCAGAACAGAGTAAGAATATAATATAAACGGCTCAAAGACTAATATTCTATGGTTATAATTATATTGGAATCGTAATCACGATCCAATTTATCACACCTGATGAATTCGATCGTGAATACGATTACAATGTAATAAATTTTAACCGTGAAATATTAGTGTTTGAGCCTTTGTATTATATATATATATATATATATATATATATATATATATATATATATATATATATATATATATATGGCCTGTTTGCGTTTAACTTGAAACGGATCGTCTGTGTTTTGGCTCCAATGTACACTGTTTTGCATGAACAATGAGCATTTCGACGTGGTGTAATGGTTAGCAAGCCTGTCTCGTGGGATTAATTTCGATTCTAACTTGGTGAAACATCCTTGCTCCGCTTAGTAGCGGGCAATTTGTGTAATGCTTAGGCAGTTCAGTTACGACAGAATAGTGAGTTCGTTCCGCACTGGGTTCCCCATGCTTTTGGCCTTGTACCACATCTATGCAACGATTACGCTCTCTGTTATACTTATTTCAAAATCTTAATTTGTCCGTTGTATCTATAAAATATTTTTGCAAAACAAGCGCTTCAGTATAAGTGAGTTGACGAGAAAATAGTAGCAATACAATATAGCATAAAAAATGTTTGTTATATACATTTCAATGCGTTGTTGCTACACTCATAATAAATTTTGTTGGGTGTTGGTTGATTGATTTTGATACAGAGGACCTCGAGTATTCGAAATTTTTGCTTAGATAGGATTAGAAACAGCTGTTCGTATTGACAAATGGAGAGAAATCCTGAAGTGATACCAATGATGCACCAATCTACCCATGGGTGGAATAAATAGATATTTACAAAATATCACAAGAAAAAAGAAAGATTTCCATCATGTTTCGATGGAGACTGTTTTACTGCATGTATACTGAAAAAAAAACTATGGGTATACTAAAAACTAAAATATTACTTCCTGTTAGTTAATTAGTAAATTAGTCCATCTCGACTCACATGGATATTAACTTAGCCAACTTTTAACTTAGCATGTGTCTTTAGGTTATGCAAAATACTAGAGATACTTTAATCTTGGATTCAACTTGTGATGAATTTGATGCTAATTTCGTATGACAATATATATGCTCCTGTAAAATTTATTTCGGTTGAGCTCTCTGGGGAAGGAAATGTGAATTTTTTAAACAGTGACTATTACGGCTGATAATGCAAGACTCTTCGGTAAAGCGAATCGAGTCATCTCGGTCACTGTAAGTTTATCTAAAAATAAATAGGCTTAAAATTCACCTTCTTCCCTGCCGTGCGCCAACGACTTAGAGGTCTTCGACTGACGCCAATTCAGCCGGGTTTCGATCCTAGCTAGAGGCAATCGGACGTCTAGGCACACTGATGAGTTGTGATACAGTCTGTCTGTGGATGATAATTTTTTTTAAGCATTACGCCCCAAGCAAGGCGTGAAGCCACTAGGATACAGGGGGTTGCAGAAGATTTGGAGCAAGAGCAGATAGGAGTGATAGAAGAAAGGATGAGGAGAGGGATTGTGGATAGATCAAGGTAACTGGAGATGTCGATTGGCATTACATTCGAATAGTTGGAGATTATTCTCTCGGGGAAACCGTAATTGGGAAGGGTGTTCCACAGGCGATAGGTGCGAGGTATGAAGCTATTGGAGTAGAAGAGACGGCTACATTTAAAAGTTTCTACAGTGTAAGGGTGAGAGCGGGATGCCAGCCTCGTAGGGCACTTGAATTCATGGAGTCTGGGAAAAATTCCCTGGCGCGGCACAGAGAGCCAACTTTCCTCGCAATATATATATATATATATATATATATATATATATATATATATATATATATATAGATATAGATAGATAGATATATAGATAGATAGATAGATAGATAGAGAGAGAGAGAGAGAGAGAGAGAGAGAGGGAGAGAGAGAGAGAGTAGACGTTTCCAATTTAAATTCTTTCATGTATGTATCTGGATAACTAAATCCATCTCTATAAACATACACATACTTTTACAAGTTTTCCCACGTCTCCCTTTACATAGGTATGTTCAACTGGAATTAGACATGTATGTACGCCACAGTTTCTGGCATGAGGCAATAAACAAGGTAACGACACAGGTTTAGATAGATAACAAATTCTAGAAAAGAAGAAATCATTTTCTCCGTCAAATTTCTTCAAAATTTGTCGCATCCCTTTCCTGAATCAGTAGAGACGCCATCAAGTCTCAGTTTTATTAAAATAATGACATTCGCTCAGGATTTGTCGATATAATTTCTTTAGGGTTTATTGATAACAGCGTTCAGTTAACAAACAAGATTGTATGTACAGATAGCTTAACTATTTGTGTTCTGTGTGTGAAAGTAGGGAAATCTACGGCGGCGCTGGATGAATGTGATTGGTTGGCTTGCGTTCTATTATCTTTATATGTAAGAGAACGAGATGGCAATACTTAACGTGTATTTAATGTTACATATCTATTGCAGCATTTGGTAATTTCAAGTTTATAAAACAACACAAGCATTTGCATCGGTATATATTCGCATTGCTTAAACTAGTGTTTATTTAGTAGCTACACATGTCGGTGTATATATTCCTGTTTTATAAACAGTTTAAATTTAAATCCGCTGGCTGTGCAGAAAATGTATATTTCGGTAGAGTTTATCCGTCGTCCCACTAAGAGCAGAAATATCGCCTTTCCTGTCAGTTGTCAGTTACGAAAAGCTTTTACAGCCAAGAGTAGTATTTGGCTATTCTTAAAAATAAGCTAAAACAAAGAGCACGAATGCTGTATTTGGGGCGTCACCAAACGTTCCAAAATGAAAAATGACCTGAAAAAAAAAACGGCACAAAATACTTAGATGACATCAAAATTAAGGTATTGGTGTACCCCGCACTAAGTACTGATCTAAACAGTATGAAAAATTTATTGGCATATTTGAAGAAAAAAATTAAGAACTTGGAGGAACTAGAAAGAAAAATGGAATCTATCAGTCTGTGTAATGATCTTGTAAGGAACTGCCAAAAACACTTAAAGGCAATAATAAAAAATAAATAAATGTTACCCAATTGATTATTGAGGCATGAGAGCCGATAATTTTGTCCGATGTTAAATTTTTGTTATATACCGTACCTATGAACACTACTGGGTATATGTCTCAATCCTCATAACTACTTTGAACGCTATTGTAAGTGGAGTATTATACTAAGTAGCAGTGGTTTACCTACTTCATGCTGCTGGCGAGTATTTTATTTTGTTGATGTTATAAAGATTACCATTTCATTTCCAACCACCATTTTAGTTATTACTCATTCAGTAACCTTTTCTAGGTTATAACAAATTTTTTCGTGGTTTTTACATTATTGTTTGATACGAAAATAAAAATTTAGTTGGGGGCATTACTGCACATTCTTTCAAATGCATTATTTCATTATTTGTGAAAAACTTGACATAGTATAGCTTTATTTGTAATTATGAAATTGGGGTTAATAATTCTGAGCACAACTGTATTTATGTCTATGTATGTATGTATTTACGCACACACAGACACACACACACACATATATATATATATATATATATATATATATATATATATATATATATATATAAAAATTCTTGAATATATAACTCAGAGGATCTATCCACTAAAAAAAAATTCTAAAATATACACAAACACTACACCAGTACTTGATAAGGACTGCGAAAGTACTTGAATAAAGATAATAAAAACATTAACTTTGGACAGATAATCCACATCTTTGAGCGCAATACATATTGTGTGTGTATTGAGCGCAATATATATTGGTGTGTGTGTGTGTGTGTGCACACACACACACACATACATATATATATATATATATATATATATATATATATATATATATACAAATGTAAAAGAATGAAGAATATGATTTCAGCATTCAAAACATTAATTTAAAACAGGGCTCAATACAAAAGTAGATCCATAAATATTTATTATGCAGTGTTACAGTAGAACATGCGCATACACACTACAAAACTGTACAACATTTTTAAACGTTAAAAAAAAATTAACTTTTCATCAGGTGGTAAGTCACGATTCTACTGAAATATTTTAGCTATATATATATATATATATATATATATATATATATATATATATATATATAGAGAGAGAGAGAGATTTTATCCGTAAATTCGAAACATATAATAAAAAGTCAAACAGACACATATTGTTGGTTCTTTTCAATCAAACTTGTTTGGATAATTATCTGCTACCTAAATATAAATCTCTCTCTTTCTCTCTCTCTCTCTCTCTCTCTCACACACACACACACACACGCACAAACACACAGACACACACACAGACACACACAGACACACACAGACATATATATATAGTAGTGTAAGGGACAAATAGGAAACGTTTATCAATCTTTCCCTTTTATTATAGCTTCAACAAAGAATAAATAAAAATAAAGGCATAACATGTTAGAATTTAAGCGTTTCATATTTGCTCCTTGTCCGATCTGTATTTGATCTCAAATCATATACATGCATATGCACACACACATAAGGCGTTCTTGCCGACTGACGGTCGGAGAAGAGTAAAACTTAAGTAGCGATCCAAACGTTGTTTGTTCTTGAATTTTATGTCTTTATGACCTAGGCACAAATTACAATTGATTAGTGTTTCCGTAGGTATCGTCTGCAACTCATGTTTTCTTCTTCCTTCCTTCATTTCCACCTTCCTTTTTTTTTTTTTTTGGTATATTGTTTATAAGTATTTTCTTTTTTTCCCTTGCGTTTTCTTTTAGTGTTCATATATATATATATATATATATATATATATAGTGTTGTGCAAATAATTGAATCGCTATGATAATATTAAAAATAAATTCTCTTTCTCCTCGATAATCAGTAAATATTAATTAAACTATATATTCATTCAGAAAAAACCTTTATTAAAAGAATTCCAACCACGTTAAAAAAAATTTATCAAGCTGAAATAAAAAAAAAATAATTAAAAATCAAAAATTAAAATTTGCAAAAGTAAGTGAACCCTTACATTTCATAACCTTATTAGATCACGACGTCGCTCAATCTTTTTCAATAATTCTAAGTAGTTTTCTTCTTGATAAAATTCTCATAATTGCTCAATATTACTTGAGACTCCTGCATGTACTTTAATTTGAATCACAGATTTTCAATTAGGTTAAGATCAAGATTCTGAATAATCTATTCAAATACATTCCTTTGTGGATTTACTTTGATGCCTCAGATCATTGTCCTTTCGAACTGAAGGCAAAACACTTTTTTTCAAAGTTGCCTGGTATCTTACAGAGTCCATTGTGCCGTCAATGATTACTATTTTGCCTGTTCCAGCTGCAGCAAAGTACTCCCAAATGATAAAACTGTTGCAGTCATGTTTAACTATTGGCACCTAATTCTTCTCTTCAAAGACTGTATTACATACATACAACGTATCGTTCATCTAAAAACTCTAGTTTCATCTCATCCGACCACAAAACATTTTTCCAAAATATTTCTAGCTTATTAATATGAGCTTTGGCATAGCGAACCGATTATGTGCTTTTTCGCAAGCAGTGGCTTTTTACTAGAAGTTCAGATTTAGTTGCACTGTAGACGTATGTTCATTGATTCCACCATTGTCCGGAGAACCTCAGCGGCGGCAGTAGGATTCGTTTGGTCTTACTGAACTAGATACCTATTGTTCTTGCAGTTATTTATTACTGACGGCCATTTTTTGATTGCGATGCCTCATAACAAATGTTTGACATTCCTAAATAATTTGTCGCACTGCAGAAACATGGATTTCAAATCGTTTTGATAGCTTTTGTAGCCTTCTCCATCATTATAAGCTTCAACTCTGCATTTTTTTTAAAGCTCCAGGAAGTTCTGTTGATCATAGCATATTTTTTAAGTTTGTATCTAACTGCACTCCTTTTCATACACAATGAGTTATACTCGTTGGCTGCAGTATCCACAGCTTAAAAAAATGAACACGTATTACTTTGATTTTTACTCGTAGACAAAAATTATTTGTAATGGCAACCATGTCAAACAAAAGCACAAAGTGTAAATGTAAGGAATCACTTACTTCATATCTTAATTAATCCACGTAGTAGTAATCACATCTTAATTAATCCACGTAGTAGTAATCACATCTTAATTAATCCACATCGTAGTAATCCACGATATCGAACTGTAATAGGGTGCAATTTGGTTTATTATCAATATTGGTAAACCAATTGATGACATCTTTGGAATTGATCCATAATTTTAATCCAAGCTGTTATTTTATTTGGTAAGTAATTCTTTCCAGGATTCTTTTGCTGATCTTTCCTATTTCGGGTCGGGTAGGGTTAATTATTCTAGTAGTAGGGTTTTCCATAAAATCTTGTTTGTGGTTTTTAAGAGTTATGTAACATTCCTTTTCAGCAAGTTTGCCTACTCTATCGCTAATTTTTAATTTATCAGTTATTTTTTTTACTAGCTGTGTTAATGCTATTAACCGTATTTATGTTGTTGTTGCAAGCTTTTTTATAAGTCCTGGTTAAGTTTTTTTTTTAATTAAGTTGTAGTCATCTGCTGCCAATTTGTAGAAGTTGCCAGTTTTGTCAGACTTAACTAGTATTTTATCACAATCATTTATGCTTTTAACTATTTGGTCTAGATGTTTTTGGAAGTGGCTTTTCTTTTTTTGAAAGGAGATGTTATTGATAATGTTGAGTAGGTCTTTTTCAAATTCGTATAGCTGTTTGTTGAATGGTGCAACTTTTTTACTTCTAAAGCCGTAAACTTCGCGTTCTTTATCGGTTGAGTTATTCCCACGAAAGAAGAAGTATGCCTTCCATATCATCCTTCTAATTAATTCCTCTGTTTTTTGTAAAAGTTAACAAAATAATTCCGTTTGTTTGTGGAATGTTTTTCAGAGAAATCCCGAAATTAACTTTTTCCATATTTTTAAAGGAGTATTTAAAAATAAAGGTTCAGAGGGCTCGACCTTAATTCGGGGGCCAATATAAGTGGAAATATATAGAAAATAGGAAAGAACTCGTTAGGTAAATAATCCAAAGTGCTTTAGTATTTTAGTTATTATTTTTTAAAAAATAGTGCTCGATACAAAAGTAGAGCATAAATATAATTATTTATTTAAAAATATGATTCCAACACGCTACATAAGAGGTCTCATTTTTCAAAACAAGAGCCGAAAACTTCAATATAATTATTTGAATTAAATTGACCTTTTTGACATCACTACCCGTCAATATCGAAGGATCTATTTACGACTGCCCTGGAGTTTGCTGATGTGTATTCTAACTTGACAAAGAAAGAAATAGATAAAATTCTCAGTGCAAAAAAATATGTCCTCATTCATAATGGGGACCAATGGATAAAAAAAAATAATGACCTTTTTGACATCACTATGGGATCTTTAGACTCTGCAGAGTATTCTGACCTTTTTGGTCTTTTAATACTGTACAACTTGACCGTGCACCGTGAAATAGATATTAAGGACATCGGACTGTATAGAGATGACGGGCTCATGATAGTGAGGAGTTCTACTAATTTTAAAATAGAGAAAATTAGAAAGATTATATTTAGTGAATTTAAAAATCTAAACTTAAAGATAACAGTGTGTATTAAATTGAAAAGGTTAAACTTCCTCGACGTAACTCTTAAATTATAAAAAATATGTGATTGTAGAAACCCAGAAGACTGTCCATTGAAAAATAAATGCTGCGTCAAATCTGTGGTATACCAATGTACTATCTCATCCATTGATATACATTGGGTCTACGAAGAATGAATTTAAAGCCAGATGGAGGCAGTATAAGTGCTCTTTCAACAATATAAATAAAAGAAATCAGACATCTCTATCTAAATATTTTTGGCATTTGAAGAAAATGAATAAAACACCAAAAGTAAAATGGAAAATTATAAACAAAACTAGAACTTGTAAAACTTGGGATGACCCATGCCCTTTATACCTACATGAAAAACTACACATTATTTAGTTTCTAAATAATAAAAATCTATTAAACAATAGACATGAGTTAACGGTTTTTTGCCGACATCATCAAATTTTTGCATTGAATAATTAGCATAAAAACAAACAAACAATAAAATAATTTTTAAAATCCATAGTCCTAATAAATAGATTAAATACCCTACAAAAAAAGATAAACCTTTATGAAGTCATTAAAAAACAAATGGCACGGCAGTTTTTTTTTATATACACAAAACCCTTTCAGAAAAAAATAAAATAAAAAAATCTCCATAGACACCTAAACCAGACTAGGCTAAATCATCTTCCGTTTTAAATTAAGACACCCCAACCTTACCCTGACTTGACATCTGTGAATGTAACTCTATACTGATACAAATTATTAACACCTACACCCCTTTTGATTTAAACAATCACTCTAGAGGTCACCATAGAAATTTTGATTTCAATAATGAATATGCTATTAAAACACGTAAATTTCAGAAATATGTTATTCCAAAAAAAAAAAATATTCGCTTGAAGATGGAACAGAGCTTACTTTAATTCAATTTAACTCAAATAATTATATTGAAGTTTTCGGCTCTTGTTTTGAAACATGAGAGCTCTTATGTAGCGTGCTGGAATCATATTTTTAAATAAATAGTTATATATATATATATATATATATATATATATATAAGGGAAAAAAGGCCTGACGATTGTGTCTAGCATGAAACACACTGTCGCCTCTAAGTGCTGACTTCAATGTTCACTTTTATATTTACACACGCTCTATCTCTGATATTGATCACTTTATCTTATAAATATAGCACATCTTAAGACTATATTTCTTCATATATATATATATATATATATATATATATATATATATATCTGGCCGGTTAAAAAAAAAGAGGAATAAAAAGCCAAGAAAATAATAATATTGGCAATAAAATTGATGATAATTAATATATATTAACATTTTGGATAAAATGAATGACGAAGAGAAAGATTTCAAAGTTGCAACTTTCGAACACGCCTGTATCCTTTTTCAACGATACAAGGAATAAGCAAAGAAATGGGAATTTTGTTGTTGTTGACTAGAGGGCTCCCAGTGTATATTATTTTCTCTGAGTAAACCCAAATCCTTTTTTAATCATTCAATGTGTGATTTTATTTTTCAGCTGCGATCTACGTCATTCTTGTCGGCTTTTGAACGAAGACGCCAAAAGCACGCATCTAATGTTATCAATGCTATGAAA
Source organism: Acanthosepion pharaonis (assembly GCA_903632075.3). NCBI lineage: Eukaryota > Metazoa > Mollusca > Cephalopoda > Sepiida > Sepiidae > Acanthosepion > Acanthosepion pharaonis. The sequence continues at coordinate 342,687 of CAHIKZ030004400.1, forward strand.
CGATCGGTTGAAATGTGCAGCGACAGAAAAATTGATGGTTTTATGGTTATTGGACGAAAGATGGTATTCCGTTCCAGTTTCTCGAACATAATTTCTTGCATTTTGTTTTAAGTATTAATATATATATATATATATATATATATATATTAAAAAGAAGAGGGGTGCCGCAAACGTTTTTGGTTGTAATGTGGATTTATTGAGAAAAAATATTATACTTTGTTTTACATAATTTCACAGCAGATGTTACATGAATATGGCTTATCTTTCCTGCTCATTCATATATAACACTAAATGTTTTTTTATATAAACATAAAACACACATTTCAAAGTAGATTATTTCTTACTAGGTAAATTTCATTGTCATGATTTTTAAAATGTAGATCCATGACTTTCACTTGAATGGTGTACCATATATTTCTCTGTGTTTTCATGGAAAGTGAAATTTCTTTTCCTTCACTGAAATCCTCAGTAATAACCATTGTAGTTTTTGTCAAACCAAAATATTATTTGGACAGGAATTGATCGCAATATATTCCCAAGAATTATTCAGTCAATCGAAGTAATAAGCAAATGATGGTTTCATTTAACATGAAACAAAAGATTCTTTGTGAGAAAATAGCAACGGTGTAATGGTACACCATTCAAGTGAAAGTCATGGATCTACATTTTAAAAATCATGACATAATAATCTACTTTGAAATGTGTGTTTTATGTTTATATAAAAAAACATTTAGTGTTATATATGAATGAGCAGGAAAGATAGGCCATATTCATGTAACATCTGCTGTGAAATTATGTAAAACAAAGTATAATATTTTTTCTCAATAAATCCACATTACAAAAAAAAAAAACGGCACCACCTCTTTTTTAATATACATACTTTTCTCTCATTGGAACCACTACAACATATTTCTTTTATATATATATATATATATATATATATATATATATGTGTGTGTGTGTGTGTGTGTGTGTGTGTGTGTGTGTGTGTGTGTATTTTAGCATTTTGGCAGCAGTCCTTCTTTCATGCACAGACAAGGTGATATGATTTAGTTTTTTTAATACAATTTCTTATGCGATCTAATAGTTTTTTTTTCCTCTTCAGATGATAAATTATATAAAAACTGTCCGAATGTTCTTTTTCCGGGCGCTTTCGGCTATACATTTAGCCATTTTCAAGGATGAAATATTTTAATTATTAAATCAGAAATAGTTTATTGCATATCAATATCTTGACCGTGTTTTGGAAAAACAATATGAAAACATTGAATAAATACATACATGCAACACAAACCGGCCACTTTTGAAAAGAAATGCGAAATGATATCAAAGTGGAAATCTGAAAATATGTTTTCAAATGAATAGAAACAAAACAAAAAGCAATGCTCAAGTTTAACATTACGAGAAAGAAAGTCACAAGAATAGGAAAGACAGGACGATGTTCAGGAATATATGTATTTAGTCGACAGTACTAAAGAAAGACTACAGAAATGAAATAGAACGACATAAGGATATTACTGACTGCATTTAATAGATAGAAGCACAATAAAATGAGCCTGAAAAGAGGCTTCAAAGATAAACTGCGTAATTAATGCATAATACTTGCTATAACTTCTCCTTGGTTCATATGCTTTGAATATTTCTGGCACACCGCGTATAGTGCTTCTACAATGTATTCAAAAATTCTTGATAAAAATACAAAGATTTTGCAATATTACATGTCCTGACCGGACATCTCGGATTTAGTCACTTCCCCCCCCTGGCGTAACGCAGCTTTCCAGTCCCTTTTCTATAAATATTTTAATGGCAATTGTCCTGATGATCTTTCCTCATTAGTGTTTCATTTTTAAAAGTAATCATTTTTATTCACCACCCAAATGACAAACTGTACATATGGAAACTAGTAAGGACACTGAAGTACTGCGATGGCTGTAGTAAGAATGGTAAGTAAGAAGGTGTTGATTTGGTACAAGGAATATTCTACGTTGTTTTGGTCAGTGTTTGTGGCTAGCTAAGTTTTAGACAGACCGAAGACCAGACTCTCGGGTCCCCGCCTCCATTTTAGCCTGGTATCACATTTTCTATTATTACACAAAATAAAATTACTTTCTTCTAGGGTACCTAGTCTCTGAATTTAAACGAAGTACCATATTGTCAAAAAAGGTCTCAGCATTTTTACAGATGAAATTGCTAGATGTAACCGTAATTTCTAATGTAACAGTTTCTTTTCTCGCATTTCTCGCTTGCGGAACTTTATTTTTTTCTTTTTCTTTTTTTTTTTTTTGCTTCCAAGACAATTTTGGTCCTCAATCATTTAAATGCAATGTCAATCGTTATCTTGCCTCTTAATTCCCGTTCTTTTATTGTTCTCGCTCTTTAATAATGTTTATCTTATATTATTTCATACTCTGTAACCTTCTGCGTGTTAGTGGCTTTATTGCCTTGCTTGAGGTCAAATGATTAAAAAAAAGTACAAGAAAGAAAAAAATGAGAAATTCAAAGATGGAGTTAGATAAAGAAAAATAAAAAAAAAACGACCAAAATATGAGTAACCACGAGTGAGAAGGAAAAAGAAGATGAAGAAATCAAAGGAAAAGTATTAAAGAAAAAGAAAGACAAGAAATAAGTGAAATAATAAACAGGGACTGGTAAGGCTTGAATTACTCTTGAAAGTGTCCGCTGATATGCAATTGTAACCTTGGCAACATTCGGTTGCAAGTAAATATAACCCTTCCATATGTTTCTAGATAAGTTAATGATTTCGACTGGGATTATTATATTTGAAACCCGATTAAGCGTCTTCATTAGAGTTCTTCCTGTAGCATTAGGAGGAGATAATGAAATATCAAACGTAAATGAAACCTAATTAAAGAAATGAAACAGATTGTAATTAATTGCTTCGTATAAAAATGATTTACCTCTTTATTTTCAAAGATTGCATAGATGAATGCAACATATATATCTACACAAATGTATTCCTTATTTAATTATGTGCGTGTGTTTCTAGGTTGTATAATAGCATCCGAAACAAAAAAAATGGGACAAAGCAGAAAATTTATTAATGGTCTGTCTTTGGCTTCTTCCGGTTAAAAAAAAAGAAAGACAAAACTGTATGTTAGGGAAAATTCCTTGAGGTCTCTGAGTAGTATCATGAATTAAATTAGATACTTTATAACTTCGTATATCTAGAAACTCAAGACCTAGTGCGTAGATCAATATACATCGATGTTATCTTAAATTGATATGCCAAGGGTTTCAGCCCGCGGATCTTCAGGTTGAACGACCATGGATTGAAACCGCAGTAGCTTGTTGTATCTTTTTTAAGTTGTGTACATTCATAGCTTGGAGGGGGGGGAGAAGATGAGGATGCATAGCTTTCCCGTGATAATACCCTTGGGAAAGTTATGAATCCTCTTCTTCTCTCCACAGCTATGGGTAAATAACAGGGCAGACCGGGTTCTATAGCCGTGAATGGCAACTGGTCTACCACAGAAAAAATGACAACCTACTGCGGGAAAAAAATCAGCCCCATCAGCCATATATCGAAAGATAACATGATCGTCTAAGAGTGTATCATGCATGGCACATAACTGAACTGATATATATATATATATATATATATATATATATATATATATATATATATATATATACAAGTATAGGAGTAAATTCCAATAACCAACAATTACTATTCTTAAAACAGTGCTCAATACAGAGTAGAGCGAATTTTTAAATATATATAGTGTCATCCACAGGCAGACTGTTTCGCTATATCACAGCTCTTCAGTGTGACTAGACGTCCAATTGCTTCAAGCCGGATCGAAACCCAACCGGTCTGGCATCAATCAGAGATCGTAACCCTAGGCTATTATCGCACGGCAGAGAGAAAAGGAAATTTTAACGTTTTCTATGAGAAATACATCAGTGTCCCGGAGGGCTCAATTCAGTTGAAGAGCAATGCTTTAATACCAGTAGGAGCCACTGCTTTTAAAATTACTCTTTTCTCAAGAGAGCTCAACCAGATTTCCCGAGAGCATATATATTTCCATATACATGCATGCGGGTTTTGCTTGAAATTTGCTATGTTCATGGGTTACATCGCTCATTATCAGGCATCATGTGTTTGTAGAGTGAGAAAAGAAATGAACACTTCGTGAAGATTAGCAGTCTCTAATATTAATCTATCATCAAACAATGTCTAATGATATCATCAGAAATAGAATGCCAGTCGTCATGCAATATTGAATTTCATATCTGTATTGTGTCTATAAACACATTGATATTTTAAATGTTTCCTTTCGGGTTACCGCCTTGCTTCTTATAGTCTGTGAATCGATCTGCGCAAAACTCAAATTAAAGATTTGTACCTAGTCCCATTGTGTCGTTTAGCTGATTAGCGTTGATTGAAAAGTAATATGCATTTTAATATGTTGTCGCTATATTCGTAATAAATTATGTTGAGTGTTGGTTGGTTGATTTTATATATTTTCATATAGGAAAACTTCCGATTCTCAAGGCCATCTATACGAAAATCAACCAACCAACAAGCAACAAAATTTATTACGAATATAGCAACAACATATTAAAATGCATAAAACATTTAATGTCATTTTACATGTATAACCATTTCTGGTTAGCTTCCTTATATTGAAACGATTGCTTTGCAAAAATATTCGTAGCTACAACGGATAAATTTAAAATTTAAAAATAATGAAAGAGCGCGTTTTGTGCGTGCTTTTAAAAAATCCATCACAACCGAATGTAGATTTTATCAAAGTTAAAATAATTTTGTCTTTGTAATTACCAACTGAAGAAGATCTAGAAAAAGATCGAAAGTACTTGGGTTAACAAAATCTACGGAGACTTCCTTGAATAATTTCACCTAAACACCAAGAAACTGATTTTACAACCAAAATGGATCATTATAGAAATAAAGACATGATTCAATGTAGAATGGATGTTTGAATGGAATACTGCTTACATATATATATATATATATATATATATATATATATATATATATATATATATACATTCTTTTTATAGATACAAATATTAAGTAAATTCTCTGTTTATTAGAAACAGTATTAATAACATTTACCGGCCTAAATGTCTGAGAAATATTCATAGAAAATATTCGTCCTCCGACAGGAATCGAACCTGTATCCAATACGGAAACCGTCATATAGCCTGACGTGCCTTAACCGATTCGGCCACAGAGGATTGTTCGGTTAGCAAGGTCGATTTTCCTGTTTTTAAACTACATTCTTCCATGAATCTCCCACGTACATTCACATCTGCTCAATGCGTATCCAAATGCAAGCAAATGACGTCACACATTATAAAATGGACAAAGTCCGACAATTATTTTAAGACATTTTTATGTTTGAACATTCTTTTTATAGATACACATATTTAAGTAAATGCTCTGTTTTATAATAAACAATATTAAACAACATTTAACGGCCTGAACGTTCGAGAAAATATGCGTCCTCCGACAGAAATCGAACCTGTATCCTATCTAATAAATCTATATCTATATATCTATGTACATACAATTTTGAATAATCATCAGGAAAACGCGATAGATAATGGTCAGAATCTCCACATCTGTAGATTGCATTAACTGTATGAAATTACCTGTAGTGCTATCGACGTTGGATAGTATATTATATTCATATATATATATATATATATATATATATATATATATATATATATATATGTATATAATGGACTAAATTAACATAAAAATTAATGTATAAATATATATATATATATATATATGTATGTATATCTATATCTCTCTCTCTATATATATATAAGCTACATACACATATAAATTTATATATATGTATGTATATACATGTATAAACTAAATACACATATAAATTTATATATATATATATAAATTTACAAATATATATATATATATATATATATATATATTTACATAAACAAACTATTATGAAACTGATTAAATCAATAAAATAATATTATATATATATATATATATATATATATATATATATAATTCATATATCTATATAATTCATATATATATATATAATTCATATATATATGTAAAATTATAATCTCCGACTGATGTCAAATTGGTCGGGTTCCGATCGAGGCGTGAAAAAATCGCATGTCTAGCCACAGTGATCAGCTGGGATACAGCAGAACAATTTGTCTGTTGATATATATATATATATATATATATATATATATATATATATATATATATATATATATATATATATATATATATGGTATTATTGTTATTATAAATTTATATATATATATGGTTATATATACATATATATATATATATATATACACACATATATATAACCATATATATATATATAAATTTATAATTATGCATTATATATATATGCATATATATGAATTTATATATATATAAATATATATATGAATATATATAAAACTATTTATAAATTTTCAATGTATATATAAAATATGTATTTATTTCAATAATATATATATATATATATATATATATATATATAACTAAATATTTGTATATATATATAACTATCTTTCTCAATCTCTCTCTGTCTCTCTCTCTCTCTCTCTATATATATATATATATATATATATATATATATATATATATATATATAAAATATATAAAACTATCTCTCTCTCTCTCACTATATATATATATATATATATATGTATACATAAATATAAAACTATATATATATATATATATATCTTTAAATATACATAAATAAAACTATATAAATAATAATTATATATATAACTATAAATGTAAAAAAATTTGAGTATGCTGTCCCGACATATTTATATGTTATAGGCATTTGAAAAAACGTTAATGAAAATATGTTTCGAAAATAATACCCGATAAAAATTTTGTCCTGAGAAACGTCAGCTTGGGAAAAATTATATAAAATTTAATTATTTTAAACACACACAATGCATTAACATATATATAAACATATATATATATATATATATATATATATATATATATATATATATATATATATATATATATAAATATATATATATATATATTTCACTATATATATGTGTATAATTCTATAGCTATCTATCTATCTATCTATCTATCTATATATATATATATATATATATATATATATATATATATATATAATTATATAACTTTAAATATGTAATATATATCTATTTATATGTATATATTAAAGTACACACATATTTATATATATAAATCTATATATATTTAAAACAGAGAATTATGTTTGTCTCTCTGTCTTTGTGATACCTTTTCTCTCGAGATCCATCCAACCGATTTTGACCAAACTTGGAACATACATTGAACAATGTCAGAGATAGGTCCTTGCGTAAAAAATATCGATAATTATTAAAAAAAATTAATAATAGATAAATACGATCAAAATCGATAAATTCAACTTTTTCCTCCGATTTCGTTCAAACTCGATATGTTGGTTACTTACACCATGACGAGCTCAACGATACCTCATTTTTCTTTCTACCCCATTGCGCTTAACGAAGAACTGCGTAAAACTAAAAATCGATTTCAACACAAATTTGAATCTAAAAACTCCATCAATTTCCAAAAAATCTAATGCAAACTTCACTCAATTGTAGCTAACAATAAGTTGATTGTTTAACAGTCATAACTTGATAACTGAGTCCACCCATACAGTGTAAACCCGCGTAAATACCGAAAAATGGCGATTTGTATTGTTTTCTTTCTCATTTTTCGTTGATCTTTTAACCAATTTTCATCGAACTTAACAATTGCTTTATAAATGTATTCACTTTTACGTCCCTGGTAGCACACTAACAAATTGAATTTCAAAAACTCCAAATAATTGTGGTCTGTAGTGGGTCTTCATGTTGTCTGGTTTACCCCTTTATGTTTTCGGCTAGCGTTGATTGAATAAATACAGACGGCTTCCGTTATATCAGTAATTGAAGTAAGTCAAAATGTTTTTTTTCATGAAAGCACTTTAAAGTAATAGAAGAAGATAGACTCTGTTACATCAAAACATTATGGTGATTTTGCCCCATACTATATGAACGGATTTTCTGATCGATCAGCTCGGTATAACTGCTAGTTATGTGTATTTGTAAATATAAAATTTATTACAGTTAGATTTACGTTATAAATATAAGATATATATCTACATAAAACTATGTATAAGTATATATATAAAACTATACATATATCACTAAATACATATATAAAATATATATATATATATATATATATATATATATATATTTATTTATATATATAAACCATATATATATGTATATTTAAATATATATATAAAACTCTATATATACATAAATATAACTATATACATATATTATTTATAACTATATATATATAATTATATACATTCGACTCTCCCGTCGAGACTCGACGTCAAGCAGATCAGTTTCCAGGAAACCGACAGCCCGACACCGGCACACGAGATTTGATTATAGTGGTGAAGGCTTCGTGCAGGACCATCCACACTTTTTGAAGGGACGAATACAGAGACCTGGTGCACTGAATGCCACAAGGTTCTCAAACGACCCTCCGCAGGTTTTGAATTCAGAGTTGTCGTTCTCCTAGACCAGTTGCCATCCAAGGCTATAAAACCCCAAGTCTGTCCTGCTATTTTACCCATAGCTGGAGGGAGAGGATTCATACCTTTCCCATTTATTTATATATGCTCGTAATAATGTAATGGATTCGACTGGAATTCGAACTCGGCCCTGCGATTTCTCAATCCAAGCTGCTATCCATTACTCCACCGTGCCTCCTAATATATATATTGGCATTTTCACATGTGGTCTTGAGAGTATCTATTTCTTTTGTGTTATTCACTAAAATAAAAATATCGTCTACGCAGAGGACATATATTTTAGGTTTACAGACCTATTTAAAAAATTCATGCTTTCTACATGAGACATGTAATAACTGGAGAAGCACGGGCCGAGCGGATTTCCCATACTAACACCATCAAAAAATAACATAAATATTTTCTACAAAAGTAAATGCACCTCAACTACAAACAAGATGAATCTTCACTTAGAAATATCATAAAGAAATACGATTGACCCGAATAAAAAATATCAAATTAATTATCTACTACAAAAAATTTAAAACAACTAACCTTATCCTCGAAAATGAGCAGCAAAGTCAAAATTTACAACGAACGAACATTATCTATGAGTTCAAATCCCACTTAAGGAACTGTGTTCCTGATCGAACCGAATTCATAAAAAATTACATTGTTCACACTAATATATGCCTATTCAGACGCCTTACGTTACACATATCTGATCTCAGTTCTATTCGAACGTATTTAAACACACACAAACTTACCAGACTCCATCCTAAACATATTAGAAAATACAAACATAATAACCTCATCCACATGTAAGAAATAGATTAAAGATAATGGATGATTTAATAATAAACACGAAAAAGCCAAATCCTCAATAATATTACCGTCCTGTGTAAGACGTTAAAATACATCCGCGTCCTGGGTAAGACGTTAAACTACGTCCAGCATCAAGGCCTCTGATCAGGAGGTTTTGAGGAGCGTGGAACCACCTTTTAATTGATGGTGTTCCCAGGTCCACACTGACCCGGGGTGGTAGCACCTGTTAGGGTCGTAGCTATGTGCAAATAGTTAACTATTACCAGCAATACTTTTTTGAAAAAAATATTACCAGCAATACAATTTTGAAGGAAATATATAATTTTGACAAAACAAAATATTACCAGCAATAAAAATTGTGTCGGCATTAAATAACCCATTGAGGTTGATATGCCGTTAAACAAAATACACCAAATCAATAATATTAACTACGAACACCGCTACAATGTACTGTGTTCTGAAAATAAAACATCCCTATAACTCTAGAAACATACACAATACATACACCCAGTTAAAAATCAAAGATTACATCATCTTTGATAATGGATTAAATTATACCCGAAAGCGCTTGGTATTACAGAACATCTGGACAATTTCTACACATTCAGTGTCCAGAAAAGAAAATACTTCTTCGAACACAAGAAAAAAATTAAATAGAAAGCTTAATCGCAGTACCTTTGCCGTCGTCTTTAATGAAACATGTATAAATGAAGAATTGCTGCCTAAATACACCATTCTCTCTTTCTCTCTCAGTATATATATATATATATATATATATATATAAATATAAATTTATATATATAACTAATATATATATATATATATATATATATATATATATATATATATATATATATGTAACAATGATATATGTATAAAGATATATGTGTGCATACGTGTGCGTACTTTTTTTGCACAGATTCGCATATTCACACTGTGTTCTTCTCCCCATCTTCGCTTTTGGGTCTTTCTGCAGAATAATTTTACTTTCTTGATTAATTTCCAATTCATTTATATAGTTATGCACTTACGTAGCAAATCAATTTTTCAAATTTATAAAAAGTTATATTTTGATAATTTCAGCCCGTAAAAAATGCTGTATTGATTAAATAAACAAATACGTTGGGTGAAAATTCAGTCTTCTATCACAATATTTCATTTTATTTTCAATTTATGGACTGTTCAGCTTTTCTTCTCCTATTTTAAGAAAATAAATGAAATGAAGAATTTATTTCCGTAATTATTTTTTCATTGTTGTCTTCCGTGTGTAGTGTACCGAATGAAATAATTTCTTGTGAATAAAATTATTTTCTATACCAATCTTCCATTGCTGCAATGTAACCCATAATATATCGAGAACAAAAAAAAAAATAAAATAATAATAATAATGAAAACGTGAAATGATGAAAGAGACAAAAATGAAAAAAATGTCCAGAATCGATCAGTAGAAAATGAAAACAAAATTAGAGCATTACTATCGTTTTTTTTTTAATCCTTGATCTGTACTCAGTGGCCTTTTTTATTTAGAAGTCTCTAGATTATATTTATCTCTATCCTGGGTCTACTGAGGGGGTTGTTGCGTGCTGATTTCTTTAGCAATTAGTTTTGTTTATACCAGGTCACTTTTTGTGCGCTACTGATACCAACTAACTGCCCCACATTCGGGTCTTTGACTAAACCGGTTCCCCCACCGAGCGTTTCTAGTAAGTACTGTGTCTATACATATAACAGTATTATAAACAAGTCAACTGGCGGATGAATTGTAACAAAATATTGATAGACTGTATGCACAAAATATTGATAGACTGTATGCACCTAGACCGTATTAAAAGCCACGTGTCCGTTACCAAGGCGAGCCTTCAAGTTGACGTTGGCTGTTGGTTGACCTGGGGATTAGATCTAATTGCTCAAGCCACGCCACGTATGAATGAATAATTTTCCGGCTGAAGCCGCTGTGATGTGAAGGAAACTTTTCATGTATTCAGTATCGTAGTGATCATATTTTATCATCGGAATTATGATAATAAGTTTTGTTCTGTAACTATTATCGTAATAGGACAATCAATAACAATAATAATAATACACGAGGCAAGGGGAATTATTCTTTTATTTGTTAGCAATCTTGACTAAACATCATCTAGGTGTTACTTTATTCTCATGTCGATATCCGGCAAAAAAACAAAAAACAAACGGTGACCGATACTGACTACCCCGATGGTCTGGCTATCATTGCAAACACCATTACTAATGCCACAGTTCTCCTACATCATCTAAAAAATGCTGCTGACGATGTTGGACTCTATATCAATTTCTTTTAAATTGAATTCCTAAGCTTCAACCAGCAATGCACAAGAAAAAAAAATCTGTGGAAGATGATGGTGAGGTGCTCAGCTATACAACAACCCTACGAACTTACCTGGTCATGGGAGGGATTGTATAGATACATACATACATACATACATATATATATATATATATATATATATATATATATATATATATATATATATATATATATATATGTATTTGTATATATATATTGTATGTATATATATATATATATATATATATATGTATGTATATGCATATATACATGTATGTATATGTATATATATATATATATATGTACATGTATTTACATATGTGTATATATATATATATATATATATATGTATATACATATATATATATATATATATATATATATATATATATATGTATATATGTATGTATATATATACGTATATATATATGTATGTGTATATATGTGTATATATATATATGTATATATATGTATATATATGTATGCATATATATGTATATATATATATATATATATATATATATATATATGTATATATATATATATATATATATTTCTTCATATATATATATATATATATTTATATATATATATATATATATATATATGAATGAAGAAATATAGTTGTAAGGTGTACTATATTTATGGGATAAAGTGCTCAATATCAGAGACAGAGCGTATGTAAATATAAATATAAATGCGAACATTGAAGTCAACACTCAGATGCCCCAGACTATTTCATGCTAAGGTCAATCGTTAGGCCACCTGACGATTGCGTATAACATGAATCAGTCTGTCGCCTCTGAGTGCAGACTTCAATGTTCCTTTATATATATATATATATATATATATATATATATATATATATATATATATATATATATATATATATATTATAAGATTCCCTTGAAGGAAAAGCATTTTATCGGCTTATGCTGGATCATCGGTTCTCGTCTGATCACCATAGTTTACTAACGTCGAGCCTGGTCAGTAGGTAGATGGGTAACCGATTGGAAATACCAGGTTCTGCAAGTTTTGATGTGATGGTGGTGTAATGGATAACGGCTCGGAATTGTTACTCGGTGATCCAAGTTACAATTTGAGTCAGGTTTGTTATATTACCTTACGTGCAAATACCCTTGGGAAATATAGGAACCAACATTTTCTTCCCCAACTATGGGTTAATTAGTAAAACGTATATCAGTAGATCTTTGTCTCCCCACACTTTCTTTCAATCTGTAAGTATTTTCTGGCGTTAAATAACCTGCAATGGGTTGATAAGCCGTTAAAAATGCAGTTTATCCTTGAGAATTTGAAATAAGTATATTTTTATACAATTAATAAATTTATTCCTTTCTTTAACCATGAAACATATTCTTTGCTCGGAAGATTGCTATTGTTAAAATGTTTGATGACTAAAAGCAATAATGATGCAAATAAAAGGGATATATTGCTGGATTATATATGCAATATGCATATCTATGTATATATATATATATATATATATATATATATATATATATATATATGGATATATATATATATATATATATTGCTGGATTATATATGCAATATGCATATATATGGATATATATATATATATATATATATATATATATATATATATATATATATGGATATATATATATGGATATATTGCTAGATTATATATGCAATACGCATATATATGGATATATATATATGGATATATATATATATATGGATATATATTATTATTATATATATATATATATATATATATATATATATATATATATATATATATATATATATATATGGATATATTGCTGGATTATATATGCTAAGTTATCCTTCTAGATAAATGGGACATCAGAATTTAAAATTTAAATCTGAACGTCTCTATCTTTAACATTTCGACATAAGCAGCGGTGTGGCATCATTATTGACATTGAGTGTCACGTCGTTCATCTTTAGGTAATTCACGTTGTGTCAGCGTCGAGGTACAGACTTGTTACTTTTTAAAGAAGCTCAAGGTTACTGGTTTTATTCTCCAATTAAATCTTGACTTATTTAAGTCTAGAATTAGCGGTCTATCTTTCCTGTTAACTTGCATTTCCTTATCTTAATACAGCTCAACAAAGTAACTCTCTAACTTGATTGGGCCTTGTATTGGGTGAACATTAGTAAAATATAGGAATGAATACAAAAGAGATCTTATACAAAACAATTAACTTAATTTATTATTCGTTCATCATAATAACTAGGCAAGGTGGAGTAATGGATTGTCGAATCGGAGAGGTGAGTTCGAATTCCAGTCGAATCCATTACATTCATTTGCTAATACCTTTGGAAAAAGTATCAGTCCTCTTCTTTCCCCCTTTTAGAGGAGGCACGGTGGAGTAATGGATAGTGGCTTGGATTGAGGAATCGGAGAGCCGAGTTCGAATTCCAGTCGAATCCATTACAGTCACTTACGTGCTAACACCCTTGGAAAAGGTGTGAAGCTTCTTTCTTCTCCCTCCAGCTATTGGTAAATAGCAGGACAGACTGGGTTCTATAGCCTTGGATGGCAAAAACACCATTGATAGCCCTAGCGAAGCATCAAGAATCCAGCTATTTGACAAGATTATGAACTACACCAATCAAAGTATTAGTGAGTTCAATCTCGGAGTTTCCCTCTCACCAGACTTGGGTGGCAACCGCAGAAAGAAATGTCGAGCTACTGCGGGAAAAAAAAAATCTGCCTCGTCAATGGCATGCTACCTGATCGCCTAAGTATTTTATCTCGCATGGCACGTTACTCACTGACATAATAAGACTGATCCTAAATGGAGTTTTAATTAAAGAAGAAAGTACTCATTAACGTGAACAGTTATTGGAATACGCTAATTTCCGAATCGTCCGCAATAAATATACGCCTGAGTTTTACCGTGAACACCCCACTGAGCCAGTTTGTGATACAAAGACGGTTTTTAACGTGGGTGACCCGAATGTTTACACTCTGGTCGCTGGTCTAAGATAGTTATAGCCGGTCATACTGATGTTACGCAACGACGGGGTAAACGCAAGTGAGAAGAGGTCTCCGGCACGGAACAGATACTACATCCACAGCATCTACTCCGACGGGAAAACCTCCCCTCTCCTGCTCTGCCAATCCTTCCAGAAGACGAGCCCCGGGTAAATATACAGCCATGATCATGTAGCATAACTTTTCGAACAAAACTACTGCTATTACAAAGTGAAACATTTAAAAACAATAGTGATAAAAAAAACAATAAAAGAAACAGCAGAAATGTAAAAGAAGTTGGTTTCGTAACTAAAAACGTTGGACGTCAAATATTAAAAAAATATATTTAATTGTCAATGTATCTTCCGTATTACTCGATGTAGAATTGTAACCAGTGTTTGTTGTAAGTTTCCATCGATAAAAATTTATTTTAGCCTGAAGTCTTTTCGCAGGCCAGAGCGTTTAACATCGGATCTTTAAATGTCTCTACTTCCGAGATGAAATATTGTAACTGTTTACAATATTTACACTGCATGGCCCAGAATATGAAAGCAGTGTTTGAAGAAATCTAATGACTTAACCTAAAAGAGATGTGAGTTCAATACTTGGCCACAGCAGAGGTGAACAAAAACTCGGAAAGTGGACTTACTCCAGGGAGAAAACTAAAACTGAGATACCAAGAAAAGGCATGACACGTGGAACAAGAACAATCTACCCAGGTAGACGAAATAAAGGGTTCGTTTCGAAATTAATGCGCATAACATCTGAAGAAGGTCGGAGCGTACAACGGCCGAAACTTTGTGAATATGACAAGGAAGATGAAGACAATAGACGGAACAATGTAAATAGTGTAAATAAACAGATTTTTTTTTTATCATTTTCTTTCATTTGCCAATTATATGAAATTTATTTCATCGATAAAAGCATTATTAATCTGAAGGACGCAATACGTAACATAGGATTTTCCTTCCATTTTGTCCTTCGATTACCCGTTATATAGGATTAATTTCGTTAATAAAACCGTTATTTGTCTGAACAGGTTCATGTGTCTCCTGTAAAATAAATAATCATCAGTATCCCGTAATTCTTGAAGAACATGTGGAATAAAAACAATATCGACAATGGGTCAAATTAGTGGATGACAAGGTTTGGAGGGAAAGAATGAAATTTTTGGACTTTGATGTCGGCTTTGTAACTAATTAGTCGATAGCGGTTTGATTAAGGGAAGAGTGAAAAATTAATCTACTTATTATTTCCTCGCCGACGTCGCCGTACCAGAAGGAAGAAAAACAAATCCAAGCAGCAACAGAACTAAGACAACACAAACAAAATAGACAATTGACAGGACTTAATGTGTGGATTTTGTTAACAAAAAAAGAAAAATTATCGATCCGGCTAAACAAAAATTAAATTAAACAAAAATAAAATCAAAGCTTCGAATACCGACATTACAAAAATAAACAGGACGTTCAAATCCTTTAAATTTAAATCAAGTCGAAAAAAAAAAAAAAAAAAACAAAAACAAAATGGACGATCAAGAGATATTACACAAAGTTTTCTGTTATGGTTTAATTTCAAAATCTTTATTAATGATTTAGTTCTTGATTCATATCAATTTTACTATTCATATTATCGGTTTGGTGCATAATTATCAGGCGTTTTATAAACAATATTTATTCTGATAAGAGAAACATAACAATTCAACAATAACATGTTTAAATAGTTATTCCGAAGCATATGATTATCGACTCGCATTTTTATAACATGAAAATAAAATAATATTTTTATTAAAAAAAGTAAACAAAATAGCAATATTTATTAACAAATATCTCACCTACAAAGACGCCTGATAATTATGCACCAACCCAATGATTTCTTTTTACTACTTACGGTCTTTTTCTTCAGGTTTTTTTGTTGTCGTTGCCATAACGTTTTCTGCCGTTCTGTTCTCCGGTATTCCGCAGTCGTATATCGATCTGTGTAACCTACAGGGAATTCTGAATCGGACCTTTTATTTAATTTACGGGTGTAGACTGTTCTCGTTCCATTGTTTATGTTTCGGGATATCGTCTAGCCCTTATTTAACATTGTTCTGTTATACCTCAACCATTTAAACTGAGAGCAATTACACACTGCCTAACACAGAGATTGAAATTATAACCATTATATCACCAAATACAAAAACCAATGCTTTTATCCTCTTAAAAATGCGTGGTACTTGTAGGTTTATATTACCATCGTAATTTTAGATCCCTATTACCGTTGTAATTGTAGGTTCCTATTACCATTGGAATTACAGATTCTTATTACCGTTGCACTTGTAAGTTCCCATTAATCTTGTACTTGTAGATCTGTTGAGATGTTGTGAGCTTCCCGCGTGTGGGCGTATGAATCAAGACAAACACAGTTGTAGGGGAACATACTGGTATATTTATAGAAGCAATTAACAATAGAGTGATTAGTAGAACGAAGGTTGGTTAGTACGAAACAATATCCAAAGTCTATAGTCCAACGGTATGTACCGGGTAAGCTTATCTGGACTGCTGACGCTGACTCTCTCCCCCAGAGCTGACTTATATAAGAGGGACCAGTCCATTACTAGTTAGAAGGTGGGTGCGCCCCAACAAGATCCATATTGCCATTGTAATTGTAAGTCCCTATTATCGTTGTACTTGTAGATCCCTATTAGCGTTGTACTTGTAAGTCCCTATTAATCTTGAATTTGTAGATCCATGTTACCGTTGTTATTGTAGATCCATATTAACTTTGTTCTTGTAAGTTCTTATTAATCTTGTACTTGTAGATGCATATTGCCGTTGTAATTGTAGTTCCCTATTATCATTGTACTTGTAGATCACTATTATCGTTGTATTTGTAAGTCCCTATTAATCTTGAATCTGTAGATCCATATTACCGTTGTAATTATAGATCCATATTATCTTTGTACATGTAAGTTCTTATTAATCTTGTACTTATACATCCATATTGATGTGTAACTAATTATCGGTGTCCTTGTAAGTCCCTATTAATCTTGCATTTGTAGATCCATGTTACCGTTGTAATTGTAGATCCATATCTTTGTACGTGTAAGTTCTTATTAATCTTGTACTTGTAGATCTATATTGCCGTTGTAATTGTAGGCCCCTATTATCGTTGTAATTGTAGGTCCCTATTATAGTTGTACGTGTAGGTTCCTATTACCGTTGTCCCTGTAAGTCCCTATTAAATTTTTATTTCTTTTTTCTGATATTTGGTATAATGTTCATATTCTCATTACTGTGCCATTCTCATTTCTCTTTTATATTTTGGAATCTTAGTAATGTTTCGGTTGGAAAAAAAAAGTCTACCCAGCAAAATTCCTAGACAAACCCTCTAAATGCACGCTAGGATTTCTTTCGAACCAATAAAAAAAAAGTCAATTCTTCATCTTATCCATACATTTTCGTCAGGAAGCTATAACAAGTTGACTGTAATCCTTTGGCATGTGAAAACTACTCCTTCTGTTTGAACGGTTTTACTTCATGACTCTTTTAGTGTCTGTCTGTTTTTTTTTTTTGTCTTGCATTAGATATATATTGTTAGTCTCATATTATTTTGTCCAGTTTTTTTTTCTCCTTCCTCTTATTGCTTATTGGTTATTTTTTAATTACTTATTCATAATTATTACAATTACGCTACAGTTTTACTTCTAGCCTTATATGAACTCCTGGATGCACAAGTCGTTCAATAGAAAAAAATGTGTCATAATTATGATAGACTATCGTTATATACTGACTATACGTAATAGACAACATATAATATATTGACTATAAGTAATAGACAGCAAATAAGAAGCATATTTGTTGTATATATACCGTCAAATACGGTATTTCCATTAATTTAATTCAATTAAGACGCATTTCTTTTAGTAAAATATCTTTTAATATTACCCTGCGTCTTATATGCTATTTGTAGGTTTAAAATTCGCGATAGTCGGCTGAAATTAGCTACATGAGAACTCCACTTAGCTTAAACATTAGAATAACTTTCATATACCTATTGTCATTATTTAAAAGTCTATTATGCAGATTAAATATGATATCATTGATAATATTTATTATATTAATTTCATCACGTTTAATATTAGTACTTTGTTTCACTAAAATATCAACCAAATGCTTACAAATATGTTCTTTAAGTAAAATTCTGTAAATTACAAATTTATCTTTATAATAAGCGCATTTATATATTCAAGAAGAGACTATTCCAATTTTCACAATTACTATCCTGAACACTGAAAGAGAAGTGATTTACCGTATTTAACGGCATATAAGGCTTACTTTTTTTTACTAAAAATATTTAAAATTCCCCTGCGTTTTACAGTGTAACCCGGATATAAGAGAATTATCGGGACCGGAGAAGTCTCTTATATCCGTGTTTCTCTTATATCCGGGTTTGGTCTATTTTGTTTAGGTAAGTATGGGCTCTAATTTGGGACCAGAGAAATTCTCTCTTATATCCGGGTTTCTCTTATATCCGGGTCTCTTATATCCGGGTTACTCTGTATATGCTATATGTAGGTTTAAAATTCACGATAGTCGGCCTAAATTAGATGACATTATTTAACGCGGATAATAGTAGTATTGAAAATGAGTATCAGAGTTTTGATAACTGTTATGATGTTAATTTGGGGTTAATAAAGACAAACGCCAAATAACATGAAACAATAAAATGGGGTTTATTCGGTTGGTAAGTTGGTACAGATATCGCCTGAGTAGTCTATAACTAACTCAGCTCAGAACTTCTTCTACACTGTCTTTTGACATGCCACTATTTAACGTCCTTGTTTGTAGAAGTGTTCATCTTCAAGAGGGGTGGTAGGTTCCTACACAACAATAACAAAGAATGAAGAATTTTGTGGATTTGAAGATGAATACTATTTTAATGGTAACGTATGTTTTGCTCAATTGTAATAATTGCTTGATTTTATTTTGTTTTCTTACCTTTGGATATAATAAGGTTTTTATAGGCTTGTGTTCTTTTTTTTCTATTATTTTTCGTTTAATTGTAATCATAGCTTGTTTCCCCAAAATGATACCTCAAATATGGCCTCGGCTGTACCATTTACTACTAATTTTACTAACTTTGCTAATTACTAATTTTTATTTATTTGCCCTGTTGAAATTGGAGTGCGCCAAATACGGTACTTATATTATTTGATATTTTTTTATTCTGTGAATACATTTCACTTTTGGGCTAAATATTTATGAATCATAGCAAAGGTATTCAGAAATGAAATTTTTGCTTTTGTTTTGCAGAAAAAAATGGAAAAATCTTAGATATCTATATAATTTAAAAATTGAGTTTTTTTCATTAATCTTTTGTAAAATAATTTTCTTTTTTTTTAAATCTCATTAGCTTCATGCTCAGTGAATCTTTTACATTTTTCTCTCTTCCAGTCGGTCTTTCTTTCTGCCAGTCGGTCTTTCTTTCTTCCAGTCGGTCTTTCTTTATTCCAGTCAGTTTTTATTTTTTCCAGTCGGTCTTTCTATTTTCCAGTCGGTTTTCTTTCTTCCAGTCGGTCTTTCTTTGTTTTCCAGTCGGTCTTTCTTTCTTCCAGTCGGTCTTTCTTTCTTCCAGTCGGTCTTTCTTTCCAGTCGGTCTTTCTTTCTTCCAGTCGGTCTTTCTTTTTTCCAGTCGGTCTTTCTTTTTTCCAGTCGGTCTTTCTTTCTTCCAGTCGGTCTTTCTATTTTCCAGTCAGTCTTTCTATTTTCCAGTCAGTCTTTCTTTCTTCCAGTCAGTCTTTTCTTTTTCGGCCATTCATCTTTTCCAGTCGGTCCTTCCAGTCGGTCTTTCTTTTTCCAGGTCTTTCTTTTCAGTTTTCTTTTTTTTTCCAGTCGGTCTTTCTACTTTTCCAGTTCTGTTTTCTTTTCCAGTCGGTCTTTTTTCATATTTTCTTTCCAGTCAGTTTTTTTCTTTCTTTTCTTTTTTTTTCCAGTTTCTTTTTCTTTCCAGTCGGTCTTTTCTTTTTCCAGTCGGTCTTTTTTTTCTTTCTTTCTTTTTTCTTTCTATTTTCCAGTCGGTTTTTTTCTTTGGTCTCTCTGTCTTTCATTTTCCAGTCAGTTTTTTTTTCTTCCCCTCGGTCTTTTTTTTTTTCCAGTCGGTTTTTCTTTCTTCCAGTTTTCTTTCTATTTTACAGTCTGGTCTTTTTTCCTTTTTCGGTCTTTCTTTCTTCCAGTCAGTCTTTCTTCTTTTCCAGTCGGTCTTTTTTCTTTTTTTCAGTCTTTTCTTTTTTCTTCCTTTCTTTTCTTTTTCCTTTCTTTTTTTTTTCTTTCTTTCTTTCTTCCAGTCTTTCTATTTTCCAGTCGGTTTTCTTTCTTTTCTTTCTTTCTTCCAGTCGGTATTTTTTTTTCTTCCAGTTTTCTTTCTTTTTCCAGTCGGTTTCTTCTTTTTCAGTCGGTCTTTCTATTTCCAGTCTTTCTTTCTTTTCCATAATTTTTCGGTCTTTCATTTTTTCTTCCATTCATCTTTTTTTCTTTTCTTCCAGTTTTCTTTTCTTTCTTCCAGTTGGTCTTTCTGTTTTGTCTTCCAGTCGGTCTTTTTTTCCATTTCTCTTTCTTTCAGCCATTCTTTTTTCCAGTTTCTTTCTTTCTTTCTATCTTCGGTCTTTCTTTTTTCTTTTTTCCAGTCGGTCTCTTTTTTCCAGTCGGTCTTTTTCTTTCCATTCGGTCTTTCTTTCTTCCAGTCGGTCTTTCTCTTTTCCAGTCGGTTTTTTCTTTTTCCAGTCGGTCTTTTTTTCCTTTCTTTCTTTTTTCAGTCAGTTTCTGTCAGTCTCTCTGTCTTTCTTTCTCCATTTTTTCATTTTCCTTTGGTCTTTCTTTTTTTCAGTCGGTCTTTTTCGGTCTTTCTTTCTTCCATTTTTTTTTTCTTTTCTTTTCTTTCTTTCTTCCAGTCGGTCTTTCTTTTTTTCTTTCTTTCTGTTCTTTCTTCCTGTCTGTCTTTCTATTTTTCTCTGTATTTTTTCATTTCTGCATTTCTTTTTCATAATATTTTTTCTTTTCCAGTTGGTCTTTTCTTTTCCACTTCGGTCTTTTTCTTTCTTCCAGTCGGTCTTTCTCTTTTCCGGTCGGCCTTTCTTTCTTCCAGTTGGTCTTTTCCTTTCCAGTAGGTTTTCTTTCTTCCAGTTTTTTCTTTCTTCTTTTCCAGTCGGTATTTTTTTTTTCCATTCATTTTTTTCTATTTTCCTTTTCGGTCTTTTTCATTTTCAGTCTTTCTTTCTTTCTTCCTTTCTTTCTTTCTTTTTCCAGTCGGTTTTTCTATTTTCTCTTGTCTTTTATTTTTCATTTCTAAATATTTCCTTTCTTCCGGTTTTACATTTTCATTTTTTTCCAGTCGGTCTTTTTCTTTCTTTCGGTTTTTCTTTTTTTCTTTCTTTCTTTTTTTTTCAATCGGTTTTCTTTCTTCCATTTCTGTCGGTCTTTCTATTTTTCAGTCGGTTTTCTTTCTTCCAGTATTCTTTCATTCCTCGATTCGGTCTTTCTTTTTTCCAGTCGGTCTTTTTTTCTTTCTATTTTCATTTCTTTCTTTCTTTTTCTTTTTTTCTTTCATTTTTTCCAGTCGGTCTTTCTTTCTTTTCCTTTCGGTCTTTCTTTTTTCAGTCTTTCTTTTCTTTCTTCCACTTTTTCTGGTCTTTCTATTTTCAGTAATTTAATTTTTCTTTCTGTCAATTTTTTTCTTTTCCATTTTTCTTTCTCTCTTCATCTTTTTTTTCTTTCTCTTTTCCTTTCTTTTTCTTTCTTTCTTTCCTTTCTTTTTTTCTGTCACTTTGACTCTCTTCTGTCCTTCTGTCTGTCTCGGTTTTTTTCATTTTGCATATCTTTCTTTCTTCCATAATAATTTTTAATACTTTTCCATTTTTTTGCCATTCATCTTTTTTTTCTTTTTTTTCTTCTTTTTTCTTTCTTTCTTTTTCTTTCTTTCTTTCTTTCTTTTTTTGTCACTTTGTCTCTCTCTCTCTTCTCTGTCTTTCTCTCTGTATTTTTCATTTCTGCATATCTTTCTTTCTTCCCATTTTTAATTCTTTTCCATTTTTTGCCATTCATCTTTTTCTTACTTCTTTTCTTTCTTCTTTTTTTTCTTTTTTTTTCTTTCTTTCTTTTTCTTTCTTTCGTCTTTCTTTCTTCACTTTGTCTCTGTCTTTCTCTTCTGTCTCTCTGTATTTTTTCATTTCTTCATATCTTTCTTTCTTCCATAATAATTTTTAATACTTTTCCATTTCTTGCCTTTCATCTTTTATACTTTCCATCTTTTTTTCTTTTTTCTTTCTTTCTTTCTTTCTTTCTTTCTTTTCTTTCTTTCTTTCTTTCTTTTCTTCTTTCTGTCTTTTTGACTCTCTGTCTTTCTCTCTCCATCTTTCTCTTTTCCAGTATTTTTCTTTCTTTTTCTGCATGTCTTTTCTTTCTTCCAGTAATTTTTAATCTTTTTTCATTTCTCTTTTTTAATACTTTCCATTTTTTTCCTTTCTTTCTTTCTTTCTTTCTTTCTTTTTTCTTTTTTCTTTCTTTCTTTCTGTCCTTTCTTTCTGTCTGTCTCTCTGTCTTTCTCTCTCTGTATTTTTTCATTTCTGCATATCTTTCTTTCTTTCCATAATAATTTTAATACTTTTCCATTTTTTCTGCCATTCATCTTTTTTTTCTTCATCCATCTTTTTTTCTTTCTTTTCTTTCTTTCTTTCTTTCTTTCTTTCTTTCTTTGACTCTCTGTCTGTCTCTCTCTGTCTGTCTCTCTGTATTTTTTCATTTCTTATCTTTCTTTCTTTCCAGTCTTTTTTTTTTTTGCCATTCATCTTTTTTTTTTTCTTCATCCTTTCTTTCTTTTCTTTCTTTTCTTTCTTCCTTTCTTTCTTTTTCCTTTCTTTCTGTCACTTTGACTTTTCTTTCTGTCTCCAGTCTGTCTCTGTCTTTTTTCATTTCTTTCTTTCTTTCTTCTTTTAATCTTTCTTTCTTTCATTTTTTGCCTTTCATCAGTCGGTTTCATCCATCTTTTTTTCTTTCTTTTCTTCCTTTCTTTCTTTCTTTTTTCTTTCTTTCTCTCTGTCTGTCTCTTTTGTTTTTTTTTTTCTTTTATCTTTCTTTCTCTCTTTTTAATTTTTAATTTCTTTCTTCCAGTCGGTTTTTCTTACTTTCATTTTTTCTTTCTTTCTTTTTTTTTCTTTCTTCTTTTCTTTTTTCTTTTCTTTCTTTCTTTCTTTCTTTCTGTCACTTTGACTCTTTCTGTCTGTCTGTCTGTCTGTCTCTCTCTGTATTTTTCATTTCTGCATATCTTTCTTTCTTCCATAATAATTTAATACTTTTTCCATTTTTTTGCCATTCATCTTTTTTTTTATACTTCATCCATCTTTTCTTTTTTTCTTTCTTTCTTTCTTTTCTTTCTTTCTGTCACTTTGACTCTTGTCTGTCTCTCAGTCTGTCTCTCTGTATTTTTTCATTTCTTATCTTTCTTTCTTCCATAATAATTTTTAATACTTTTTTTTTTTTTGCCATTCATCTTTTTATACTTCCTCCATCTTTTTCTTTCTTTATTTCTTTCTTTCTTTCTTTCTTTCTTTCTTTCTTTCTTTCTCTCTGTCTGTCTCTCTGTATTTTTTCATTTCTGCATATCTTTCTTTCTTCCATAATAATTTTTAATACTTTTCCATTTTTTTGCCATTCATCTTTTTTTCTTTCTTTCTTTTCTGTCACTTTGACTCTCTCTGTCTGTCTCTGTCTGTCTCTCTGTATTTTTTCATTTCTGCATATCTTTCTTTCTTCCATAATAATTTTTAATACTTTTCCATTTTTCTGCCATTCATCTTTTTATACTTCCTCCATCTTTTTTTTTCTTTCTTTCTTTCTTTCTTTCTTTCTTTCTTTCTTTCTTTCTTTCTTTCTGTCTGTCTGTCTCTCTGTATTTTTTCATTTCTGCATATCTTTCTTTCTTCCATAATAATTTTTAATACTTTTCCATTTTTTTGCCATTCATCTTTTTTATACTTCATCCATCTTTTTCTTTCTTTCTTTCTTTCTTTCTTTCTTTCTTTCTTTCTTTCTTTCTGTCACTTTGACTCTCTGTCTGTCTCTCTGTCTGTCTCTCTGTATTTTTCATTTCTGCATATCTTTCTTTCTTCCAGTCGGTCTTTTTTTTCTTTTTTCATTTTTCTGCCATTCATCTTTTTATACTTCATCCATTTTTTTTCTTTCTTTCTTTCTTTCTTTCTTTCTTTCTTTCTTTCTTTCTTTCTTTCTTTCTTTCTGTCACTTTGACTCTCTGTCTGTCTCTCTGTCTGTCTCTCTGTATTTTTTCATTTCTGCATATCTTTCTTTCTTCCATAATAATTTTTAATACTTTTCCATTTTTCTGCCATTCATCTTTTTTATACTTCATCCATCTTTTTCTTTCTTTTTTCTTTCTTTCTTTCTTTCTTTCTTTCTTTCTTTCTTTCTTTCTGTCACTTTGACTCTCTGTCTGTCTCTCTGTCTGTCTCTCTGTATTTTTTCATTTCTGCATATCTTTCTTTCTTCCATAATAATTTTTAATACTTTTCCATTTTTCTGCCATTCATCTTTTTATACTTCATCCATCTTTTTCTTTCTTTCTTTCTTTCTTTCTTTCTTTCTTCTTTCTGTCTGTCTTTGTATTTTTTCATTTCTCTCTGTCTGTCTCTCTGTCTGTCTCTGTTTTTTTCATTTCTGCATATCTTTCTTTCTTCCATAATAATTTTTAATACTTTTCCATTTTTCTGCCATTCATCTTTTTATACTTCATCCATCTTTTTCTTTCTTTCTTTCTTTCTTTCTTTCTTTCTGTCACTTTGACTCTCTGTCTGTCTCTCTGTCTGTCTCTCTGTATTTTTTCATTTCTGCATATCTTTCTTTCTTCCATAATAATTTTTAATACTTTTCCATTTTTCTGCCATTCATCTTTTTTATACTTCATCCATCTTTTTCTTTCTTTCTTTCTTTCTTTCTTTCTTTCTTTCTTTCTTTCTTTCTGTCACTTTGACTCTCTGTCTGTCTCTCTGTATTTTTTCATTTCTGCATATCTTTCTTTCTTCCATAATAATTTTTAATACTTTTCCATTTTTCTGCCATTCATCTTTTTTATACTTCATCCATCTTTTTCTTTCTTTTCTTTCTTTCTTTCTTTCTTTCTTTCTTTCTTTCTGTCACTTTGACTCTCTGTCTGTCTCTCTGTCTGTCTCTCTGTATTTTTTCATTTCTGCATATCTTTCTTTCTTCCATAATTTTTCGGTTTTCCATTTTTTCTGCCATTCATCTTTTTTTATACTTCATCCATCTTTTCTTTCTTTCTTTCTTTCTTTTTCTTTCTTTTTTTTTTCTTTCTTTCTTTCTGTCACTTTGACTCTCTGTCTGTCTCTCTGTCTGTCTCTCTGTATTTTTTCATTTCTGCATATCTTTCTTTCTTCCATAATAATTTTTAATACGTTTCAATTTTTTTGCCATTCATCTTTTTTATACTTCATCCATCTTTTTCTTTCTTTCTTTCTTTCTTTCTTTCTTTCTTTCTTTCTTTCTTTCTTTCTGTCACTTTGACTCTCTGTCTGTCTCTCTGTCTGTCTCTCTGTATTTTTTCATTTCTGCATATCTTTCTTTCTTCCATAATAATTTTTAATACTTTTCCATTTTTCTGCCATTCATCTTTTTATACTTCCTCCATCTTTTTCTTTCTTTCTTTCTTTCTTTCTTTCTTTCTTTCTTTCTTTCTTTCTTTCTTTCTTTCTTTCTTTCACGGTCTTTCTGTCTGTCTCTCTGTCTTTCTCTGTATTTTTCATTTCTGCATATCTTTCTTTCTTCCATAATAATTTTTAATACTTTTCCATTTTTTTGCCATTCATCTTTTTTATACTTCATCCATCTTTTTCTTTCTTTCTTTCTTTCTTTCTTTCTTTCTTTCTTTCTTTCTTTCTTTCTTTCTGTCTTTGTCTTTTTCTGTCTTCTCTCTGTCTGTCTCTCTGTATTTTTTTTTCATTTCTGCATATCTTTCTTTCTTCCATAATCTTTTTTAATACTTTTCCATTTTCTGCCATTTCTTCATCCATCTTTTTTTTTTTTCTTTCTTTCTTTCTTTCTTTCTTTCTTTCTTTTTTCTTTTTTCTTTCTGTCTTTCATTTTTTTCATTTCCAGTACTTCTCTGTCTTTCTCTTTTCTGTCTCTCTTTCTTTTTTCATTTTTCTTTCTTTCTTCCATAATAATTTTTTATTTCTTTTCCATTTTTTGCCATTCATCTTTTTTTTCCATCCATCTTTTCTTTCTTTTCTTTCTTTCTTTTTCTTTTTTCTTTCTTTCTTTCTTTCTTTCTTTTTCTTTGACTCTCTGTCTTCTCTGTCTGTCTCTCTGTATTTTTTCATTTCTGCATATCTTTCTTTTTCCATAATAATTTTTAATCTTTTTTCCATTTTTTTGCCATTCATCTTTTTATACTTCATCCATCTTTTTCTTTCTTTCTTTCTTTCTTTCTTTCTTTCTTTCTTTCTGTCTGTCTGTCTCTCTGTATTTTTTCATTTCTGCATATCTTTCTTTCTTCCATAATAATTTTAATCGGTTTTTTCCATTTTTTGCCATTCATCTTTTTTATACTTCATCCATCTTTTTCTTTCTTTCTTTCTTTCTTTCTTTTTCTTTTCTTTTCTTTCTTTCTTTTTCTGTCACTTTCTCTCTGTCTGTCTTTCTCTCTCTCTCTGTCTTTTTTTTTCATTTCTGCATATCTTTCTTTTCTTCCATAATAATTTTAATACTTTCCATTTTTTGCCATTCATCTTTTTTTTCTTCATCCATTTTTTCTTTCTTTCTTCCTTTCTTTTCTTTCTTTTTCTTTTCTTTCTTTCTTTCTTCCAGTCTCTGTCTCTCTTTGTCTCTCTGTATTTTTTCATTTCTGCATATCTTTCTTTCTTCCATAATATTTTTTAATACTTTTCCATTTTTTCTGCCATTCATCTTTTTTTACTTCATCCATCTTTTTCTTTCTTTCTTTCTTTCTTTCTTTCTTTCTTTCTTTCTTTCTTTCTTTCTTCTTTCTTTCTTGTGTCTTTTTCCATTTCTGCATATTTTTTTTTTCCATAATAATTTTTCTTTCTTTTTTTCGCCATTTTTTCCTCTTTCCATCTTTTCGGTTTCTGTCTTTTCATTTTTTTTTCTTTCATTCATCTTTTTAATACTTTTCCATCTTTTTTCTTCCTTCATCTTTTTTTCTTTCCAGTTTTCTTTCTTTCTTTCTTTCGTTTTTTTCTTCCTTTGACTCTCGGTCTTTCTTTCTTCCAGTCTGTATTTTTTTCATTTCTGCATATCTTTCTTTCTTCCTTAATAATTTTTAATACTTTTTCATTTTTCCAGTCATTCATCTTTTTTCTTCATCCATCTTTTTCTTTCTTTCTTTCTTTCTTTTTTTCTTTCTTTCTTTCTTTCTTTCTTTATTTTGTCTTTCTTTCTGTCTTTCTGTCTGTCTCTCTTTTCTTTCTTTCTTCCAATCTTTTCATTTTTTTTGCCATTTTCTTTTTTATACTTTTCCATCTTTTTTTCTTTCTTTCTTTCTTTCTTTCTTTCTTTCTTTCTTTCTTTCTTTCTTTCTGTCACTTTTTCTCTTTCTGTCTCAGTCTGTCTTCTCTTTTCATTTTTCATTTCTTTTTCTTTCTTTCCATAATAATTTTTTCTTTTCATTTTTTCTGCCATTCATCTTTTTTTATACTTTCTTTTTTTCTTTTTTTCTTTTTTTTTTTTTCTTTTCTTTTTCTTTTTCTGTCACTTTTGTCTGTCTCTTCTGTCTGTCTCTCTGTTTTTTCATTTCTGCATATCTTTTCTTTCTTCCATAATAATTTTAATACTTTTCCTTTTTTTTCTGCCATTCATCTTTTTATACTTCATCCAGTTTTTCTTTCTTTCTTTCTTTCTTTCTTTCTTTCTTTCTTTCTTTTTCTTTCTTTCGGTCTTTCTTTCTTCCACTCGGTCTTTCTTTCTTCAATCTGTATTTTTTTCATTTCCCATATCTTTCTTTCTTCCATTTATTTTTTTTTACTTTTTCCATTTTTTGCCATTCATCTTTTTTCTTCCATCCTGTTTTTTTCTTTTTTTCATTTTCTTTCTTTCTTTCTTTCTTTCTTTCTTTTCTTTTTTCTTTCTTTTTTTCTTTCTGTCTTTTGAGTCTTTCTTTCTGTCTCTCTGTCTTTCTTTCTTTCATTTTTCATTTCTTTTTTTTTCTTCGGTCTTTTTTTTCCAGTCGGTTTTTTTTTTTTGCCATTCATCTTTTTTTTTCCTTTCATCTTTTTTTCTTTCTTTTCTTTCTTTCTTTCTTTCTTTCTTTCTTTCTTTCTTTCTGTCAGTTTGTCTCTGTCTGTCTCTCTGTCTGTCTTTCTGTATTTTTCATTTCGGTATCTTTTCTTTCTTCCATAATAATTTTTAATCTTTTCCAGTTTTTCTGCCATTCATCTTTTTTTTCTTTCTTCCAGTCGGTCTTTTTTCTTTCTTTCTTTCTTTCTTTTTTCTTTCTTTCTTTCTTTCTTTCTGTCACTTTGACTCTGTCTGTCTCTCTGTCTGTCTCTCTCTTATTTTTCATTTCTGCATCTCTTTCTTTCTTCCATAATAATTTTTAATACTTTTCCAGTTTTTTTTGCCATTCATCGGTTTTTATACTTCATCCATCTTTTTCTTTCTTTTTTTTCTTTTCTTTCTTTCTTTTCTTTTTTCTTTCTTTCTTTTTTCTGTTTCTCTCTGTCTGTCTTTCTTCTCTCTGTATTTTTTCATTTCCAGTCTTTCTTTCTTCTTAATAATTTTAATACTTTTCCATTTTCTGCCATTCATTTTTTTTTTTTCTTCCATTTTTTTTCTTTTTTCTTTTTTCTTTCTTTCTTTCTTTTTTCTTTTCTTTCTTTTGTCACTTTGGTCTTTCTGTCTCTGTCTGTCTTCTCTTTTTTCATTTCTGCATATCTTTCTTTTTCTTCCATCTTTTTTTTTAGTTGGTTTTTTTTTTTTCCATTTTTTTTTTATTTTTTCTTTCCTGTAGGTTTCTTTCTTTTTTTTCTTTTTTCTTTCTTTCTTTTTCTTTCTTTCTTTCTTTCTTTTCTTTTTTCTTTTGTCACTTTTGCTCTTCTGTCTCTCTCTGTCTGTCTCTTTATTTTTTCATTTCTGCATATCTTTTCTTTCTTCCATAATAATTTTCTTTCTTTTCCTTTTTTTCTGCCATTCATCTTTTTCCTTCTTCTTTTTCCAGTTTCTTTCATTTTTAATTTTTCTTTTTTTTTTCAGTCTTTCTTTTTTTCTTCCACTTTGTCTTTTCTTTTTCCAGTCGGTCTTTCTTCTCTCTGTTTTTTTTTTTTCTTCATATCTTTCTTTCTTCCTTAATAATTTTTAATCTTTTCCATTTTTTGCCATCGGTTTTTTATTTTCTTTTTCTTTCTTTTCTTTCTTTTCTTTCTTTTTTTTCTTTCTTTCTTTTTTCTTTTTTTTTTCTTTCTGTTCTCTGTCTGTCTCTATTTTTTCATTTCCAGTCGGTCTTTCTTTAATTTTAATCTTTTCTTTTTTTTCCATTCATTTTTTTTTTTCAGTCTTTTTCTTTCTTTCTTTCTTTTCTTTTTTCTTTTTTTCCAGTGGGTTTTTCTTTTCCAGTTCTGCATTCTTTCTTTCTTTTTCAATTTGGGTCTTTCTTTCCAGTCGGTCTTTTTTTTCCAGTCCATCTTTTTTTTTCAATTTTCTTCCAGTCTTTCTTTTTTTTTCAGTCGGTTTTTGTTTCTTTTCTTTCTCTCTTCCAGTCCGGGTCTTTCTTTTCTTCCAGTAATTTTCCTCTTTCCATTCGGTCATTTTTCTTTCTTCCAGTCCATCTTTTTTTCTTTCTTTCTTTCTTTCTTTCTTCCAGTACGGATTTCTTTCTTTTAGTTTCTTTCTCAGTCGGTCTCTCTTCAGTCGGTTTTTTCATTTCTTCCAGTCGGTCTTTCTTTAATTTTTCCAGTTTTTCTACCATTTTTTTTGTTCCATCTTTTGGTCTTTCTTTCTTTCTTCTTTCTTTCTTCCAGTCGTTCTTTCTTTCTTTCTTCCAGTTGGTCTTCCTTTCTTCAATTGGGTCTTTCTTTCTTCCAGTCGGTCTTTCTCTTTTCCACTCGGTCTTTCTTTCTTTCAGTCGGTCTTTCTCTTTTCCAGTCAGTCTTTCTCTTTTCCAGTCGGTCTTTCTTTCTTCCAGTCGGTCTTTCTCTTTTCCAATCGGTCTTTCTTTCTTCCGTCTTACTTTTCCATTCGGTCTTTCTTTCTTCCAGTCAGTCTTTCTCTTTTCCAGTCTGGCTTTCTTTCTTACAGTCGATCTTTTTCTCTTACAGTGGGTCTTTCTTTCTTCCAGACCGTCTTTCTCTCTTCCAGTTGGTCTTTCACTCTTCCTGTCGGTCTTTCTTTCTTCCGGACGGTCTTTCTTTCTTCCAATCGGTTTTTTTCTCTCCCAGTCTGTCTTTCTTTCTTCCAGTACGTCTTTCTTTCTTTCATTTGTTTTTTTTCTCTTCCAGTCGGTCTTTCTTTCTTCCAGTCGGTCTTTCTCTTTTCCAGTCGGTCTTTCTTTCTTCCAGTCGGTCTTTCTTTCTTTTTATTTTTCTTTTCAGTCTTTTCTTTCTTCCATTCGGTCTTTCTTTCTTCCTTTCTCTTTCTTTCTTTCCAGTCGGTCTTTTTTTTCATTTTCGGTCTTTCTTTCTTCCATTTGGTCTTTTTCTTTACAGTTTGTCTTTCTTTTTCCAGACTTCTCCATCTCTTCCTTTCGGTCGGTCTTTCTTTCTTTCGGTCGGTTTTCTTTCTTTCGGTTTTCTTTCTTCCAGTCGGTCTTTCTTTCTTCCATTCTTTCTTTCTTCCAGTTGGTTTTTCTCTTCCTTTCTTCTTTCCAGTCGGTCTTTCTTTTCTTCTTTCTTTCTTCTGTCTTTTTCTTTCTTTCCAGTCGCTCTTTTTCTGTTTTCTAGTCAGTCTTTCTTTCTTCCGGTCCGTCTTTCATTTTTCTTCCAGTCGATCTTTTTCTCTTCCAGTCGGTGTTTCTTACTTCCAGTTGGTTTTTTTCTCTTCCAGATTGTCTTTCTTTCTTCCAGTCTTTCGTCAGTCGGTCTTCTCTTCTTTTTCTTCTAGTCGGTTTCTCTTTTCTTTCTCTCTTTTTGCTCTTTCTCTCTTCCAGTCGGTCTTTCTTTTCTTCCAGTCTGTCTTTCTTTTTCTAGTTTTTCCTTCCAGTCGTTCTTTCTTTCTTCGGTCGGTCTTCTCTTTACTGTCTGTCTTTTCTCTTCCTTCTTTTCTCTTCCAGTCGGTCTTTTTTTCTTCCGTTCGGTCTTCCAGTCGGTTTTTTGTCTTCTAGTCTGTCTTTCTTTCTTCCAGTCGGTCTTTCTCTCCCAGTTGGTCTTTCTTTCTTCCAGTTGGTCTTTCTCTCTTCCAGCTGGTCTTTCTCTCTTCCAGTCGGTCTTTCTTTCTTCCGGTCAGTCTTTCTCTCTTCCAGTCCGTCTTTCTTTCTTCCAGTCTGTCTTTCTCTTTTCAATCCGTCTTTCTTTCTTCCAGTCGCTCTTTCTCTTTTCTAGTCGGTCTTTCTTTCTTCCGGTCCGTCTTTCTCTTTTCCAGTTGGTCTTTCTTTCTTCCAGTCGATCTTTCGCTCTTCCAGTCGATCTTTCGCTCTTCCAGACGGTCTTTCTCTCTTGCAGTCGGTGTTTCTTTCTTCCAGTTGGTTTTTTTCTTTTCCAGTCGGTCTTTCTTTCTTCCAGTCGGTCTCTCTCTCTTCCAGTTGCTCTTTCTTTCTTCCAGTTGGTCTTTCTCTCTTCCAGTCGGTCTTTCTTTCTTCCAGTCTGTCTTTCTTTCTTCTAGTCGGTCTTTCTCTCTTCCAGTCCGTCTTTCTTTCTTCCAGTCGGTCTTTCTCTCTTCCAGTCGGTCTTTCTTTCTTCCAGTCTGTCTTTCTTTCTTCTAGTCGATCTTTCACTCTTCCAGTCGGTCTTTCTTTCCTTCGGTCGGTCTTTCTCTCTTACTGTCTGTCTTTCTCTCTTCCAGACCGTCTTTCTCTCTTCCAGTCGGTCTTTCTTTCTTCCGTTCGGTCTTTCTTTCTTCCAGTCGTTTTTTTTTTCTTCTAGTCTGTCTTTCTTTCTTCCAGTCGGTCTTTCTCTCTTCCAGTTCGTCTTTCTTTCTTCCAGTCCGTCTTTCTGTCTTCCAGTCGGTCTTTCTCTCTTCCAGTCGGTCTTTCTTTCTTCCAGTCGGTCTTTCTTTCTTCTAGTCGGTCTCTCTCTCTTCCAGACCGTCTTCCTCTCTTCTACTTGGTCTTTCTCTCTTCCAGACCGTCTTTCTCTCTTTGTGCCTTATCCTCTTTCAATTTCTCTGTTCACCAATTTAACTGATTTATCTTCTGTCCATGCTCCTGTTTACACATCAGTCTACGTTTTTTTCGTTCTATCTTTCATATATTTCTTGTTCCTCTTATCGTGCCTCCAACTGGTTATGTCTTTCACTATCGGAATGCTGTCAACCGTTTGGTCATCTATTCTGCATAGAAATACAGACATTAACAACATATTAAACACCTTTGTAAATTTACTATCTTAAAGTTAAGAACAAATACGTTAAAATAATCTGAGAGACTGACTCAGTTTTACTCACTGGTGTCTACATGTCGATGCTGATCATTCATTTCAAGCAAAATAGTCCAATGTTTAATATTTTACAAGACCTCTTTTGCCTTTAGATATTAGTTATTACCGGGGTATGCTGAGGGGAGGCACGGTGGAGTAATGGGTAGCGGCTCAGATTGAGGTATCGAATGCTAGTCGAATGCATTATGTGCTTATACCCTTGGGAAAGTTATGAATCCTCTTCTTCTCCCTCCAGCTATGGGTAAATAGCAGGACAGACCGGGTTCTATAGCCTTAGATGGGAACTGGTCTACCGCAGAAAGAAATGGCAACCGACTGCGGGAAAAAATCTGCCTCGTCAGTCATATATCAAAAGCTTGTATCACTGACTGATTGAATTAAGTTTTTATGATCTTTAACCGTGGTTTCTTCTTTCCAGGCTTTTTTAATAGATCCCTTCGATACTTGAAGGTTATTTTTATTGTTATACCATAATACTTAATAAGTAGTAGTAGCAGTGGCCAGTTGAGCTCAGTGGTGTTGAGTGAGTCAGTCGATGTCGGACATTGAAGTATCAACCATCACAACTAGATTGCTGCGTCATTAACTCTTATTGCAAGTTCCTAACGTTTTGTATGTCGGACTCTTTTAGGACAGACTTAGTGAAATACAAGCCTCCACTGTGAAAACTAATCTACAACAATTATGTAACTTTGTTTTTGATAATTCCCCTAAAGCGTCCAGATCTGAGCTCTTCCATGGCCAGTCCAATGGACAATTATCGAGCTGACCAAAACAATTTTCTTTTTAATCTTGACGTCAAAAATTTTGACTCTATCCCTTTTGCGTACACACAATGTTCCCAGTTTGTAAACAAATTTAATTTGTTACTTTTTTATAATTGCTTTCCGTTGCCTTGCATGTTTTTTCTTGTATTATTTTGGTCTGTTCTTTTTTCTCTTCTTTATTGAAAATTTTGTGAATTTCACTTAAAAAGTGATTGATTCTTGAACAATAATTCAACGACAACATGGAGAAAAATCCTAAGTGACGCATTGGGTCATTCGAAAGGACTTCTTCAAAATAAATAATGCTTTACTGATTGAACATGCATATGTAGAAGGAGGGAATGGAATATAACAAACGTCAATTATAGTTGTACATCGAGATAAATAGTAAAGATGCAGTGATTCTTAAATTTCAATTTTGAATTGCTTGCGTTCGGAGTGTGTAGAAGTCGACCTCATTCAGCTTCCTTCCGCATTATTTTTAGCTTTATTGCATTTTACTATATATCTAAATGTTGGGTTTCATTATACTTGAGACAACAGGTAATCATTGGTCATATTTATATTTGAGTGAATAAGTAGAAGCGAGTCGTCATTATACTTAAGTTAACAGGTAAACATTGGCCGCCTTTATACTTAAGCCAATGGATAAACGTGAGTAGTCTTCACACTTGAGTTAACAAGTAAACATTGGTTGACTTTTTACTTGAATCAATAGGTGTATCGTTTTTATACTTGCGTCATTAAGTAAACGTTGGCCGACTTCATACTTGAATCAACAGGTAAACGTTGAAGGTCTTCATACTTGAGTCGATAGGTAAACGTTAGCCGTCTTCGTACTTGATTTTATAGGTAAACGTTGGCCGTCTTCATACTTGATTTTATAGGTAACATTTAGCCGTCATCATACTTGAGTCAATAGGTGAATGTTGGCCGTCTTCATACTTGAGTCAATAGGTAAAAGTTAGTCGTCTTCATACTTCAGTGTATATGTAAACGTTGGCCGTCTTCATGCTTGGGTCAATAGGTAAATATTGGCCGTCTTCATACTTGAATCAATAGATAAAGGTTGGCCATCTTCGTATTTGATTTTATAGGTAAACGTTGGCCGTCTTCGTACTTGATTTTATAGTTAAACTATGACCGTTTTCATACTTGAATCAGTAGGTAAATGTTGGCCGTCTTCATACTTGAATCAATAGGTAAACGTTGGCCGTCTTCATACTTGAGTCAATAGGTAAATGTTGGCCGTCTTCATACGTCAGTCTATATGTAAACGTTGGCTGTGTTCATACTTGAATCAATAGGTAAACTTTGGCCGTCTTCATACTTGAATCAATAGGTAAACGTTGGCTGTCTTCATACTTCAGTCTGTATGTAAACGTTGGCCGTCTTAGTACTTGATTTTATAGGTAAACGTTGGCCGTCTTCGTACTTGAATCAATGGGTAAATGTTGAACGTCTTCATACTTCAGTCTATATGTAAACGTTGGCCGTCTTTATACATGTGTCAATGGGTAAATGTTGGCCGTCTTCATAGTTGAGTCAATAGATAAACGTTGGTCATCTTCATACTTGAGTCAATAGATAAACGTTGGCCAACTTCATACTTGGGTCAATGGATAAACATTGGCCGTCTTCATACTTGAGCCAATAGGTAAACTTTGGCCGTCTTTATACTTGATTCTTTAGGTATACATTACTTATATTTGTACTGAATTTTACAGGTAGTTGTACTTATAATTGAGGTCCAAAACAAACATTGACCAACCATAACAGAGTACGCAAGCATTCATTTGAAAGAGGTTTCATTCAGGGATTGCCTTACCCCGTTGAAGCGGATGCAGTCAGCTTATTTTAAGCACCACCGATAGGTGCGACAATTAGACGAGAGCATCTAATAAGCGTGGCGGCATTCGTGAGAATACTGTAGATTAACTAACAGAATGATATACTAGGGAAGTTGTTTCATTCTGTTTTACTAGTATGCATGCACAAAGGAAGAAATCAGATCGCAAAATGTGAGTTGATATTTGAAGAAGATGAGATAGTTATCGTGAAAATTCAAAATATCTCGAGAGACATACAGACGAAAATTTGAAATAAATTAAAAAAGAAAATAATTCACTAAACAAGATAAACATTCTCACCGGCTTGAACGAAATGACGATAATTAAAGAAAAAAAAAAAAAAAAAAAAATCTGCACTATATGAAATATCTCATGTGATTGTAACCTTCTGAGATAAAAGAAAAATATAGCCACGTTAAAAATGTGTTTCGCATTTCTATTTGTCATTACTTAAAAAAGCGGAAATTTCCGGGAATGTTCTATCTACCTATCTATCGCAATCTGTTCATATCTCTCTGTATATTAGAACCTGTTCATATCTATATATCTATCAGATTCTGATCACATCTATATAGCGTGATCTATTCATATCTATCGATATATCGGAACCTGTTCATATATATATATCTAACAGAATCTGTTCGTATCCATCTGTCTGTCTATCTATCTATCTATCTATCTATCTATCTATCTATCTATCTATCTATCAGAATCTGTTCATATCTATATATCGTAATCTATTCATATCTATCTATCTATCTATCTATCTATCTATCTATCTATCTATCGGAACCTGTTCATATCTATCTATCTATCTATCTATCTATCTATCTATCTATCAGAATCTGCTCATATCTCTCTCTCTCTTTCTCTCTCTATCTATCATAATATGTTCACATCTATATATCGTAATCTATTCATATCTATCTACATATCGGAACCTGTTCATATCTATATATCTAACATAATCTTTTTGTATCTATCTATCTATCTATCTATCTATCTATCTATCTATCTATCTATCTATCAGAATCTGTTCACATCTGTATATCGTAATCTATTCATATCTATCTATCTATATATCTATATATCGGAACCTGTTCATATCTATCTATCTATCTATCTATCAGAATCTGTTCACATCTGTATATCGTAATCTATTCATATCTATCTATCTATATATCTATATATCGGAACCTGTTCATATCTATCTATCTATCTATCTATCTATCAGAATCTGTTCATCTCTCTCTCTTTCTCTCTCTCTCTCTCTCTCTATCTATCTATCTATCAGAATATGTTCACATCTATATATGGTAATCTATTCATATCGGAACCTGTTCATATCTATATATCTAACAGAATCTCTTCATATATATCTATCTATCTATCTGAATCTGTTCATATCTATCTATCTATCTACCTATCTATCTATCAGAATATGTTCACATCTATATATGGTAATCAATTCATATCTATCTACATATCGGAACCTGGTCATGTGTATATATCTATCAGAATCTGTTTCTATCTATCTAGCTAGCTAGCTGTCAAAATCAGCTCATAACTATGCATCTATCTGAATCTGTTCATATCTATCTTTCTATCAGAAACTGTGATTATACGTGCGTATGGAGAAGACCGTACACTGAAAGTTTAAGCTTGCTCTTTTGTGACGATAAAATAAAAGAATATCATCAATATATCGGAAATATGTCGTTTTAGGTAAGATACCCTAGAATGGATCATCAGATTCACGAAATTCAGAAAAAGTACGCACGAAATTCCAACTCAGAAACGAATCCATTTGTAATACAAATTTTGTATTTATGAAAATAGTTAAATGTGAAATAACATTACTTCATGACAAGTCGGCATATTTTTATTATTGTATCTATTGGTAATATATCCACGACAGGCTATTTTAAATTACATTGTAGATAAACTAAACAAAGTCGAACATACGATATAATGCACTTACTAAAGGGAAACATTTTAACTATCCTAGATATCATGTTACATCGTACTGACAATGGCCTTAAATTAAGCATCTATCGTAAATCAGCTCATAAGAATGATCTCTTAAATTTCTATTCTCACCATAATTATAAAATAAAGTCTGGAATATCGGATTCTATTTAAGAATTTGTCGCTCTCAATATTTATATGACAATAAATATAATAAAAAACTTCATTAATACAAAACAAAATAACCTACAAATTGGAAGCGGAATTTATTCTATAACCTGTAAAAATTTGCCACGAGAAAGACACTAGATATACCTAAATAAATTCAAATAAAAGAATATATGAAGACAAAAGTGTTTTTTTTTTTTTTGCAAAACAACCCATTCAAATCATGAGTCCTTAACATAAAGAGTCTGACCAGAATTTTGATTTAGAAAATTCTACTTTAATTAAAAGATAAGATAATTTACATATACGAACATTTATACAAATTGCTTTAATCGCTATATCACCCACAGTAAATGTATATCTAGGTTCTTGACAGATCTTTTATTGTCCCAATATGGGGCACTGAATAACAAAAATGTTAAAATTATAAACAAAAAAAAAAAGAAAAAGAAAAGAAAGGAAAAACAAATAGGCTAGGCTATACAACAAAATACACATTTTAAAAAAGATTTTAAAATTTAAATATATTGTTTGAATCTGTATTACTCCTATTTCTATTAATATTAATATCTATCTATTTTCATGTATGGACGTGCGCACATATTTATACATGCTGTCGACTATGTTTTTTGAAGGATATATATATATATATATATATATATATATATATATATATATATGTGTGTGTGTGTGTGTGTGTGCATATATATGTGTGTGTGTGTGTGTGTGTGTGCATATATATGTGTATATTTATGTTTGTATATATATATATATGTGAGCACGTGTATATATATGTATATATATATATTAGTGTATATATGTGTGTCTGTAAATATGTATATGATGTGCGGCTGTGTGTGTGTGTATATATATATATGTGTGTGTGTGTGTGTGTGTGTGTGTGTGTGTATACATATGCCTATATACACTGCGTGCCAAATTATAATCGAGATCCCGATCTCATCAGTTCCGAAGCAGACATCGACGTGGACGACAGCACTATTTATTCGTGCCTCAAATAGTAAATCTGGTATCGTTGAGAGAACTAACCTGGATGCTGATCTCGAAAAGGATCTTCAATCTGTGGATGACTGTGGCAGGTAATGGCTTGTAAATTTCATTCCTCCAAAACGAAACTGCTCTCTTTTACCCACCACAGAGAACTCTTCCTGCCTCTCATCAGAATGATTAATTTTCAACTTCTTGAGAGCGCATCGTTAAACCTACTTGGTTTCACGCTGTCCACTGACATAAGGTAAAATAAATACATTGAATCAATGGCTACATGTACCGCAAGGAAAATTGGCTCTCTGTGTCGTGTCAGAAAGTTTTTCTCGTCTTAGGCCAGCCTTCAAATCTATAAATCAACGACCCGTCCTTGCATGGAATATTGCTGTCATATATGGCCTGGTGCTCTCGCTGTATGTCTCGAGGTCCTTGACAAAATCCAGAGATAACTATGCAAGAGGATAGGTCTTGATCTTGCATCTAGTCTACAATCGCTCTCCCACAGACGTGCCGTGGCATTCCACTGTCTCTTCTACAAATATTTTCGCGGTAACTGTTCCGACGAGCTACTTTCGCTGGTTCCCGGACTACATGAATTTAAACGAGCAACCAGGCAGGCAGGCATCTGGGTCCCACTCTGTCGCTGTCAAAACGGTTAAATGTAGCCGGCTCTTCTTCTCAACCAGCGTTTTCATCCGCATTTGTGGAAATCCCTTCTTCTTACTTGCTTCCCTGACGAATATAATCTTCAAATATTCAAGTGTAATGTCAATTGACATCTGACACCCTGAGCTTGTTCCTCGTCCTTCTCTGTATCCTTTCCTTTTTACACTATTTCTCAATCCTCTGTAACCCCTTACCTGCGAGTGGCACTTCCGCCTTGCTTAGAGGGAATTGCCTTAAATATACACGCACACATATATATATGTATGTATATGTGCTGGTGTATATATATATATATATATATATATATATATATATTGTTATGGGATCTTACCCATAATAATAATAATAATGGACTATTCCATACGTAATAAATACTGCGCCGCAGTCACTAGTTCAAGTCAGTCCGCAGTTCACTTTTGAACCGACTGCACGGTTAAACTCTCTTCCTACGGGCGAGGAACCTGAAGGAGGCTACGCCGAAGGGCGGAGTCTCCTTCGGGAGGTTAAACCGGCCCAGAACCCGTTTATTCGGGTTCAAATGGGGATTTTTTTTTGGCCGAGCCTAATGGCTCGGGAATGCCCACGTTAAAAAGGCCTTGTGCCCATGACACCCTCGTGGGGGTGACTGAATATTGTCAGTCCGCAGTTCACTTTTTGAACCGACTGCACGGTTAAACTCTCTTCCTACGGGCGAGGAACCCGAAGGAGGCTACGCCGAAGGGCGGAGTCTCCTTCGGGGAGGTTAACTGGCCCCTGAACCCGTTCATACGGGTTCAAATGGGCTGTTTTTTGGCCGAGCCTAATGGCTCGGGAATGCCCACGTTAAAAAGGCCTTGTGCCACATGACACCCTCGTGGGGGGTGACTGAATATTGTCAGTCCGCAGTTCACTTTTGAACCGACTGCGGTTAAACTCTCTTCCTGGCGGGCGAGAGGAACCCGAAGGAGGCTACGCCGAAGGGCGGAGTCTCCTTCGGGAGGTTAACTCGGCCCTGAACCCGTTCATACGGGTTCAAATGGCTATTTTTTGGCCGAGCCTAATGGCTCGGGAATGCCCACGTTAAAAGGCCTTGTGCCACATGACACCCTCGTGGGGGGTGACTGAATATTGTCAGTCCGCAGTTCACTTTTTTGAACCGACTGCACGGTTAAACTCTTCCTACGGAAGGAGAGGAACCCGAAGGAGGCTACGCCGAAGGGCGGAGTCTCCTTCGGGGAGGTTAACTGGCCCAGAACCCGTTTATGCGGGTTCAAATGGGCTATTTTTTGGCCGGGCCTAATGGCTCGGGAATGCCCACGTTAAAAAGGCCTTGTGCCACATGACACCCTCGTGGGGGGGTGACTGAATATTGTCAGTCCGTAGTTCACCTCTGAACAGACTGCACGGTTCAACTCTCTTCCTACGGGCGAGAGGAACCCGAAGGAGGCTACGCCGAAGGGCGGAGTCTCCTTCGGGGAGGTTAAACCGGCCCAGAACCCGTTTATGCGGGTTCAAATGGGCTATTTTTTGGCCGGGCCTAATGGCTCGGGAATGCCCACGTTAAAAAGGCCTTGTGCCACATGACACCCTCGTGGGGGGGTGACTGAATATTGTCAGTCCGTAGTTCACCTCTGAAAAGACTGCACGGTTCAACTCTCTTCCTACGGGCGGGAGGAACCCGAAGGAGGCTACGCCGAAGGGCGGAGTCTCCTTCAGGGAGGTAAATCGGCCCTGAACCCGTTTATACGGGTTCAAATGGGCTATTTTTTGGCCGAGCCTAATGGCTCCGGGAATGCCCACGTTAAAAAGGCCTTGTGCCACATGACACCCTCGTGGGGGGTGACTGAATATTGTCAGTCCGTAGTTCACCTCTGAACAGACTGCACGGTTCAACTCTCTTCCTACGGGCGGGAGGAACCCGAAGGAGGCTACGCCGAAGGGCGGAGTCTCCTTCGGGAGGTTAAACCAGCCCTGGACCCGTTCATACGGGTTCAAATGGGCTATTTTTGGCCGAGCCTAATGGCTCGGGAATTCCCACGTTAAAAAAGGCCTTGTGCCACATGACACCCTCGTGGGGGTGACTGAATATTGTCAGTCCGTAGTTCACTTTTTGAACCGACTGCACGGTTAAACTCTCTTCCTACGGGCGAGAGGAACCCGAAGGAGGCTACGCCGAAGGGCGGAGTCTCCTTCGGGAGGTTAAACTGGCCCTGAACCCGTTTATACGGGTTCAAATGGGCTATTTTTTGGCCGAGCCTAATGGCTCGGGAATGCCCACGTTAAAAGGCCTTGTGCCACATGACACCCTCGTGGGGGTGACTGAATATTGTCAGTCCGCAGTTCACTTTTGAACCGACTGCACGGTTAAACTCTCTTCCTACGGGCGGGAGGAACCCGAAGGAGGCTACGCCGAAGGGCGGAGTCTCCTTCGGGGAGGTTGGCTCGGCCCTGAACCCGTTCATACGGGTTCAAATGGGCTATTTTTGGCCGAGCCTAATGGCTCGGGAATGCCCACGTTAAAAAGGCCTTGTGCCACATGACACCCTCGTGGGGGGGTGACTGAATATTGTCAGTCCGCAGTTCACTTTTGAACCGACTGCACGGTTAAACTCTCTTCCTACGGGCGAGAGGAACCCGAAGGAGGCTACGCCGAAGGGCGGAGTCTCCTTCGGGGAGGTTAAACCGGCCCAGAACCCGTTTATGCGGGTTCAAATGGGCTATTTTTTGGCCGGGCCTAATGGCTCGGGAATGCCCACGTTAAAAAGGCCTTGTGCCACATGACACCCTCGTGGGGGGTGACTGAATATTGTCAGTCCGTAGTTCACCCTGAAAAGACTGCACGGTTCAACTCTCTTCCTACGGGCGGGAGGAACCCGAAGGAGGCTACGCCGAAGGGCGGAGTCTCCTTCGGGAGGTAAATCGGCCCTGAACCCGTTTATACGGGTTCAAATGGGCTATTTTTTGGCCGAGCCTAATGGCTCGGGAATGCCCACGTTAAAAAGGCCTTGTGCCACATGACACCCTCGTGGGGGGGGGTGACTGAATATTGTCAGTCCGTAGTTCACCTCTGAACAGACTGCACGGTTCAACTCTCTTCCTACGGGCGAGAGGAACCCGAAGGAGGCTACGCCGAAGGGCGGAGTCTCCTTCTGGGGAGGTTAAACCAGCCCTGGACCCGTTCATACGGGTTCAAATGGGCTATTTTGGCCGAGCCTAATGGCTCGGGAATTCCCACGTTAAAAAGGCCTTGTGCCACATGACACCCTCGTGGGGGGGGTGACTGAATATTGTCAGTCCGTAGTTCACCTCTGAACAGACTGCATGGTTCAACTCTCTTCCTACGGGCGAGGAGGAACCCGAAGGAGGCTACGCCGAAGGGCGGAGTCTCCTTCGGGGAGGTTAAACCGGCCCTGAATCCGTTTATACGGGTTCAAATGGGCTATTTTTTTGGCCGAGCCTAATGGCTCGGGAATTCCCACGTTAAAAGGCCTTGTGCCCTATGACACCCTCGTGGGGGGTGACTGAATATTGTCAGTCCGTAGTTCACCTCTGAACAGACTGCACGGTTCAACTCTCTTCCTACGGGCGGGAGGAGGAACCCGAAGGAGGCTACGCCGAAGGGCGGAGTCTCCTTCGGGGAGGTTAAACTGGCCCTGAATCCGTTTATACGGGTTCAAATGGGCTATTTTTTGGCCGAGCCTAATGGCTCGGGAATGCCCACGTTAAAAAGGCCTTGTGCCACATGACACCCTCGTGGGGGGGTGACTGAATATTGTCAGTCCGTAGTTCACCTCTGAACAGACTGCTTGGTTTGAACTCTCTTCCTACGGGCGGGAGGAACCCGAAGGAGGCTACGCCGAAGGGCGGAGTCTCCTTCGGGGAGGTTAAACCGGCCCAGAACCCGTTTATGCGGGTTCAAATGGGCTATTTTTTGGCCGAGCCTAATGGCTCGGGAATGCCCACGTTAAAAAGGCCTTGTGCCACATGACACCCTCGTGGGGGGTGACTGAATATGTCAGTCCGTAGTTCACCTCTGAACAGACTGCTTGGTTTGAACTCTCTTCCTACGGGCGGGGAGGAACCTGAAGGAGGCTACGCCGAAGGGCGGAGTCTCCTTCGGGGAGGTTAAACCGGCCCAGAACCCGTTTATGCGGGTTCAAATGCTATTTTTTGGCCGAGCCTAATGGCTCCGGGAATGCCCACGTTAAAAAGGCCTTGTGCCACATGACACCCTCGTGGGGTGACTGAATATTGTCAGTCCGTAGTTCACCTCTGAACAGACTGCTTGGTTTGAACTCTCTTCCTACGGGCGGGAGGAACCCGAAGGAGGCTACGCCGAAGGGCGGAGTCTCCTTCGGGGGAGGTAAACTCGGCCCTGAACCCGTTTATACGGTTTCAAATGGGCTATTTTTGGCCGAGCCTAATGGCTCGGAAATGCCCACGTTAAAAGGCCTTGTGCAACATGTCGCCCTCGTGGGGGGACGACTAAATATAGTCAGTCCGTAGTTCACCTCTGAACAGACTGCTTGGTTTGAACTCTCTTCCTACGGGCGGGAGGAACCCGAAGGAGGCTACGCCGAAGGGCGGAGTCTCCTTCGGGGAGGTAAAACCGGCCCAGAACCCGTTTATACGGGTTCAAATGGGCTATTTTTTGGCCGAGCCTGATGGCTCGGGAATGCCCACATTAAAAAGGCCTTGTGCCACGTGACACCCTCGTAGGGGGGGTGACTGAATATTGTCAGTCCGTAGTTCACCT
Source organism: Acanthosepion pharaonis (assembly GCA_903632075.3). Classification (NCBI taxonomy): domain Eukaryota; kingdom Metazoa; phylum Mollusca; class Cephalopoda; order Sepiida; family Sepiidae; genus Acanthosepion; species Acanthosepion pharaonis. Next base: position 387,199 of record CAHIKZ030004400.1, read on the forward strand.
CTGAACAGACTGCTTGGTTTGAACTCTCTTCCTACGGGCGGGAGGAACCCGAAGGAGGAACGCCGAAGGAGTCTCCTTCCGGGAGATTAAAAACGCCCAGAAGGGCGGGTTCTATTTTGGGGAGGAATGCCCACGTAAAAAAGGCCCAGAACCCCGTTTGAATACGGGTTGAACCGAATTTGAACTCTCTTCCTACTTATTTTTTGGAGGACGCCGAAATGGCTCCGTAAAAATGCCCGTTTATACGGGTTCAAAAATTTTTGGGAGCCTAATGGCTCGGGAATGCCCACGTTAAAAAGGCCTTGTGCCACATGACACCCTCGTGGGGGGTGACTGAATATCGTCAGTCCGTAGTTCACTTTTGAACCGACTGCTTGGTTTGAACTCTCTTCCTACGGGCGGGAGGAACCCGAAGAAGGCTACGCCGAAGGGTGGAGTCTCTTTCGAGGAGGTAAAACCGGCCCTGAACCCGTTCATACGGGTTTAAATGGGCTATTTTTTGGCCGAGCCTAATGGCTCGGGAATGCCCACGTTAAAAAGGCCTTGTGCCACATGACACCCTCGTGGGGGGTGACTGAATATCGTCAGTCGGTAGTTCACTTCTGAACCGGCTGATCGGTTGAACTCTCTGCCTTCAGGCGGGGAGGAACCCGAAAGAGGCTACGCTGAAGGGCGGATTCTCTTTCGGGGAGGTAAACCGACCCTGAACCCGTTTATACGGGTTCAATGGGCATATTTTTGGGCCGAGTCCACGGGCTCGGGAAAACCCACATAAAATAACCGACCTTGTGTCACATGTTGCCCCAGTGGGGGGGAGACTGAATATTGTCAGTCCGTAGTTCACTTCTGAACCGGCTGATCGGTTGAACTCTCTGCCTTCGGGCGGGGAGGAACCCGAAAGAGGCTACGCTGAAGGGCGGATTCTCTTTCGGGGAGGTAAACCGACCCTGAACCCGTTTATACGGGTTCAATGGGCATATTTTTGGCCGAGCCCACGGGCTCGGAGATCCCACGTTAAACCGGCCTTGTGCCACATGATGCCCATGTTGGGGGGGTGACTAAATATATTCAGTAGTTCAAGTCGAGCCAGAGGTAGTCCGAAACAGAGTCGCGTTCAGACAATTACTGCAAGACATTGGAATAGTGATACTGGTCGAGACTACATTGTTCTCTCTACTAAACCTGATTGTTTATACTAACACTTCTACTTCTCTGTATATATTCCTGTTTGTAATATATCTGTATTATTCCATACCCGTGTTCGCGTTCTTCTTTATTGGTTCTACCATGAACTATCACCGTGGTACAAGGAACCAAACCATAACATATATATATATATATATATTGGGTTGTCCGCACCGTTCATACCGATTTTTAAGGGAAAATTAAAACACAAAACATAATTATGTCATTAACTTTTATGCTTCAACTTAGATTCCATCTTTCCAGAATTTCATTGTTTTCTCGGCGAAGCATTCATTAAGGTGATTTTTATGTCATCCGAAGAATTAATATTTTTACCATTGAGATTATTTTGCAAGGACCCCAATAAATGAAAATACAATGGAACAATATCTAGTGAATATGGTGGGTGTGATAACACATCCCAAGTAAGCTGCAACAATTTTCAACGGGTCGCCAAAGAAATGTTAGGTCCACCACTATCCTGATGAAAAACAAGATATTTCCTTTTCGCCAACTCTGAGCGTTTTTCTTGAATTGCTGCTTTTAATTCATCCAGTTGCGACCAGTACAATCCAGAATCAATTGACTGGTTACTTAGCAGACGCTCATAGTAAATGTTTCCTTGCTAGATGCACAGCATGACTTTTTCAAGATGAAGACCTACTTTTGAAATGGGTAAAATTGGGTCATGTTGCTACCCCAAGATGTTTTTCGCTGAACATTGTTGTAAGCGACCCATTTCTCATCACCCGTCAAAATTTGCTTCAAAATGGTGCATTTTCATTGCGTTTATAGAACAAATCACAGACGAAATTCGATCCAAAAGTTTCTTTTCACTCGGATCATGTGGTACCAAAACATCGTAGCGATTTGAGTACCCAAGCTTCACTAGGAGCTCATAGATGGTAGATAAATTTTAGGGTTCTACCAATTCTTGCGTTTTGTCATGCGAATTATTTTCAGCCAGTGTCTTGATTTGGTCGTCATCGGTAGTAGGGAGTCTGCCTGAGCATTCTTCACCAAAAAGGCTACAAACATGAACTCTAAACTTAACAAACCAATTCCGTAAATTTCTATCATTTGAAGAACCTTCACCGTACAGAGCACATCTTTTTTTTTTGTTGCTTGCGAGGCATTATTGTCTTTCCGGTATAAAAAAAACAAACATCAATTGTCTAATCTGTCGTTTTCACAGAAATGCAATATTGACACGAATCAAGTAATTTTAAACTTTCTTTCTCAAGACAGAGTTGGAAGTGTGCTCTAATCGGAAATGTAAACATATTATATTTGTCAATAAATTTGACGTGTTCTCCTCTTGAAACATGAACGGCATGAACTTTCCGGACATCCCTCTCTCTCTCTCTCTCTCTCTCTCTCTCTTTATATATATATATATATATATATATATATATATACAGTTGGGGAAAATATTCATACAGATACAAATTTTTAATTTATCGTATTTCCAATCAATAAATAGACATAATTTTCATATAAGTAACTGTACACAAATACATAATAACTAAGTATACGTAGAAATATACGTAATAGAAATAAATCTCATTTATTCATACACAATGACATACATATGAACAAGCTAAAGTGACTCAAGCAAGAAAGCGTTGTTTGTAGATGAGAAAAAATTCAACCTTGATGGCCCAGGCATTTTCTCAACACGACACAGTGGACGTGGATCAAATATAGTCTGAGGTTCATTTTCGTACAACGGAACTCTTGAGTTACAGGAAGTAAAACCGCTGCTAAAATTGACATGTTAAGAAAAAGGCATTGCTAATTACTTAAGACCCTCGTCTATGAAGACAAAACTGGATTTTCCAGCAGGACAATGCTGCCATCCATAATAGTTGAAGGTCGAAGGAGTTTTTATGGCAACCACCGTGCTCGCCAGATCTAAACCCAATTGATAATGTTTGGGGATTGCAAAAGATGTTTATAAACATTGATCACAATTTGAAACTATGGATACTCTTCATGCTGCAATTTATGTATCCTGGGTAAGCATCCCAAGTACCATCATGCAGAAGTTAATAATGAGTATGCCAAAGCGAATTTTCGAAGTAATTCGCAAAAATGGAAGATATACTGAATAGTAAATTGTCATTGCGACATATTTGTTCTGTATTTTCTATTTTTATTTACATGGTCTTTATAACCAACCAAAAAAAAAAAGAAATCTTTTCAATGTTTGTTTAAATTAGTCAATTAAAAGCTTAAAATTTTCACTTGTTTGTTGATAAACTACATTTTTTTTTAATTAAATGTAAAACATATTTTCAATATTTACTAATTGGCGTCTAGCAAAAGCTAATCTGCATTTTATGTTTAGCCTTCAACAAGGGAGTTTTCCTTGGACGACAAGCTCGAAGTCCTGCCCGATAAAAGCATCTAATGACTGTTGTCATCGATACATTCAATCCTGACGTCTACTTCAGTTTAGTTCACTGATAATGTCCTTTATCATTAAGTGAGCATTCTTAGAGACATCTCCGACAATTTTCCTTTCCATTCTCTCAGAAATTAATCCTTTTCTTCCAGTCCTTAATTTATTCTCAACACAATGCTTCTTAAACTTTCTGACAATAAATTGCCAATCTAGGAACATTTAAATGCTTGAAAAGTATTGTATATCGATTACCTTGTTTGTACGGATCAACGATCTTCATTCGGTCCTTCTCCGCCATGGTTGCAGAACGGATGTGGCACTCACATATTGTTTTCTTCATTACCTTTTAGAATATTAAAAGATCAGATGAATTCTAATTCATTTTCAAAGGAGGTTTATATTAAATGTCAAATGAAGAAAAAACAGTACAATTGCCATATAGCAAAATTATTTTTTAATTCCCATAGAGGGGGGGGCTAATAAGTTGGAACTGCACCAAGTTTTAGAAAAAAATTAAAAATATGAATATAATGGATCGAAACTTCGAAAAATTTCTTGCCCACAACCGTATGTTTATCTATGTGTGTGTATATATATATATATATATATATATATATATATATATATATATATATATATATATGTGTGTGTGTGTGTGCGTGCGTGTGTGCGTGCGTGTGTGCACGTATCTACATATATATTTCACTGTTATTAACAAGCAGGAATGTGTTTCTCCTGATGATGGCCATGCTGGCCGATATAGTATAGGAATCTAATTGAAATAATAAAGCAAAAAAAATATTAATATACAACCCGGGTGTCTGAAAATTTTATTTTTTTAATATTTTTTTATTGTCCAAAACATACATACATACATATATATATATATATATATATATATATATATATAAAGGTATGTGTTTATATCTATGTGCTTGTCTATATATATATATATATATATATATGTGTGTGTGTGTGTGTCTGTGTGTGTTCTACATATATATGTGCGTGTGTATATCTGTACATCTATGTGTGTGTGTGTGTCTCTACATATATATATATATATATATATATATATATATATATATATATATATATATATGTCTGTACATATATATGTGTATGCGTGTGTCGCTGTACATATGTATACATATGTAGGTGTATATTTATATATATGCATGTATGTATATATATATATATATATATATATGTGTGTGTGTGTGTGTGTGTGTGTGTGTTGTGTGTGTGTGTGTTCCTACGGTTTTTAATCACCTTTTTCAGTTGTCCTGATTAAGGAAACGAAACGTTTGCAACAGAATAAAATTTTAGATATTCAACTCCTTCTCATATATTCTATCTTACATACTTTATTTGGATATTTCATCTTTGTCATTTTATCATATATATGTTTGTACATTTATATATATATATATATATATATATATATATATATATATATATATATATATGTGTGTGTGTGTGTGTACATAGAAGTGAAAATATGTCTGTGCGCTATGGAGGTGCGTATGTATCCGTGTTTGCGTATGTTTCAATCAATGATTCTTCCAGAATGAAAAACAAAAAAAAAAAACATCATATTCAAACAAATTTTAATAAGCAAGTTTCTCAAACCAAACAGCCACTCCCATACTCTTCAGAGGAAAATTTCTCGATTATCAAGTCAACTTTGGGAACAATGTACGTAATGAAAGGTGGGGAGATCGAGTGAATGCGGCGTGTGGTGTAAATGTAGATATGAAAATCGATATAATATACAATTTAAGAATGCATATTATATAGGAAATGGTTCGAATCGTGATTTACAGTTTTGTTTTGCAATCTAAACCCCCTTCGGTTTTATGATTTTCAAAAGCAAGTAATACATATCGTAGCAACACAGAAAAGCAGAAGAAAATGAGATGGTGGGAAGGAAAATTATATTGAAAGTCAAGAAAGGAAGGAAATAAAAAAGTATTTCAAAAACAAAGAAATAGATATAGAATGAAGATTATATGAGCATTTATATATATATATATATATATATATATATATTGAAAAGAACATAAAGAAATAAGATGAAGAAAAATGTCGGATAACGTAGAAAGTCAGAAATACATGATAGTAAAAATAAAGAATGCAAAAATAAATAAACATGAATGATTGAAACATAGGTATGAAAAGAAAAAAAAAGATAAATATTTTAAAAAATAATTGCAAATAAAGAAAAACAATTAAAAAAGAGAAAACAATTGCAATAGAAGATGGTTGAATTTTTGACTATAAAAACATGGAAAGTTTAAATCGAAAAAATCATATTGTGAGGTAAAAAGACGGAAGGAAAGTGGATCTTAAAAACAAAGGAAAATAGAAGAAAATCTCCTAAAGAATTTAAACGTATCGTAGTAAATTACTGATGGAAAAATAAAGAAAGAAATTGAAGAAGAAATCAGAAAGTCGATGAAAGTAGAATGAAACATGTAAGAAAAATGTAAAACTGTAAATAAAGAATAATAAAAGAACAAATATATGAAAAGAAAAAAAGGAAAACTGAGGAGAAAAAAGAACAAGGTGGAAAGGACAATGCCAGAGCCATTAGTAAAGAAATGAAGAAAAATCGAAAATAAAAATGGTGGAAAATAAAGAAGAAAATATAGAAATAAATTCAAAGATTGAAAGAAAAATTAAAAAGAAAAGATATTAAAAGCAGAAAAAGCATCAAAATGTCATACAAAGAAGGAACAAAATTGAAGGTTAAAACAAAGAGAAAGAAAATTATAATAAAATTAAAATTTATATAAGTAAACGTTGAAGAGAAAATAAAGAAAGAAATAAAAGAAAAAAATTAAAGATGGTAGAACAAGACTGAAATATATGATAGTAAAATGATTTAAAACTGTAAAAAAAGAAACAGGAAAACAAAGAAATGAAAGCGGACGGAGATTAATTAAAAAACAAACAATCTAACCACGGAGGAAAAAAAACCCGAGAAAGATACAACGACAGAAAAGAAGAAAAGAAAAGAAAAGAAAAGAAAAGAAAAGAAAAGAAGCAAACAAAACAGTACGGAAAATTGTAAAAGAAAAGAAACCAGACCAAACGCACACACACACACACACACACACACACATATGTGGAATGAGAAAGTGAAAGCGAGAGAAATAAAAGAAGAATAAAGAAAAAAAGAAGGAAAAAATAATGTTAGACATAAAATTGTACAAATAAAAAAGCAAAGAAAAGAAACTAAAAAAAAAGGTAAGAAGAAAGACGAACCGAAAAGAAATAATGAAATTCGGAAGAACGCTATAGAAGGAAAGATTTTTTTTTGAAAAAAAAAAAGAAGAAAACGAAAAATTAATAAAAAGAGAGAATGTGAAAAATATAGCATCAAAATGGAAAGAAAAGTGTCCTAAATAATCGTAAAAGGAAAGAAAAGTATGTAGGAAAGAACTATAAAAAGACAGTAGCCATCAAAAGTAAGAGAAATAAAATAATGAAAATAAGGCTAGAAGACAATTAATTTGGAATAATCAACAAACGGAATCAAAAACGCAAATGACATTTTTTTTAAGCATTTCACCACAAGCAAGGCGGGAAGCCACTAGGACGCAAGGGGTTACAGAAAATTTAGAGCAAGATCAGATAGGAGTGATAGAAGAAAGGATGAGGGTAGTGGATAGATCAAGGCAACTGGAGATGTCGATTGACATTACACTTGAATTGCTGGAGATTATAGCTCACAGAGAAACAGGAATAAGGAAGGGAGTTCCACAGGCGAGAGGTGCGAGACATGAAGCTATTGGAGTAGAAGAGACGGCTACATTTAGGAGTTTCGACAGTGAAGGGGTGAGAGCGGGATGCCAGCCTCGTATGACGCTGCAACTCATGACGTCTGGGAACCAGCGAATGCAGCTCCTCGGAGCAATTTCCATGAAAATATTTGTAGAACAGACAGAGGGAGCCGACAGCGCGTAAGACAAACAATATTTTCCTCCAAAGAAAAACCTAACAGAACATGAATCGGAACGAACGCTAAATCGTACAACAAAAGGTACAACAATGTTAGAAAATAGCAAAACAATGGAAATGACGAGGAAAATCTCGACAGTTATCAAAAATAAACAATCGTAACTATTCCAGCAAGCCGATCGAACATTTATGAAAGATGAAAGGTTGAGAATTAAAGGACGAATAACTTCAACATCAACCGTAATTATTAATGGGCACTTTTCGTGGCGTAATGCTTAACAAACTCACCTCGCATATAATTACTACAAAATAGTTAGCCCGATCCTCACTGGGTACCACAAACATATGTCCGAAATAACCTACGCTTAAGAAATATTTCATCCTTTTAGCAACCTCGTCTCGTAGATCCTTACAACAAAACGTTGAGTTCGAACTTCAGTACCTGATGTAATGTTTAAAAAACTGACCTTGAAATTAATCTGTAGTCAGTTCGATCCCCACTATGTATCTCATATTTGAATCCTTTTGCTAATGCCAAGATAATGTTAAAAAAATATTAGTCGATTCAGAGTGAGGTAATGTTTAGCGAGCTAGTCTGGGTGACTGTCACTACGAGATAGAAAGCTTGATCCGCAGTGCGCACGTCATACTAATCACCTTGTGCCAAACATTAAGTCTAGTAAACAACGGCACCTCGGGGCTGCGTAATAGTAAGGAAGGATTTATGTTCAGTACTGTGAACAAGATCAGTAAGCTCTGTCCTCATGGGGTACCCCAATCTTTAGTTTCTTTTGCAGATATTAGTAGGCATCCGTTTATCTCGTAAGATAATGGTAGCGACCTGTTTTTTTTTTTTTTTTTTTTTGTTTTTTTAAATACAACCATTTGTGATATGCCGAATCAATGGAATATGATGGCCATGTGCGGCTCAATCCACATAGCTCCCGCTCTTGGTCGTATTGACAAGGACCAAAGGAATACACTGCATTTCATTTGGTGCAGGAGTTACCAGTGTTGACAGCCAAAAATCTACTCCATATTTTCTGTCTAGATTTATGCCATGGCCTTTTCCCAGTTTAGATGATACAGCAAGTCAACGGAATGTTAAAATCAATTTTTCTTTTAAGTAGACTGCTTTCCTGGGTTGACGAGCTTCATCAACCCAAAGGAAGTGGTTATGAAGCCCACTTCACCGGTTTGGATATATTAGACGCCATTTGAGACGCATACCGTGGGGACATTTTATACGCAGTGGGAGCTTAACTCCTCTCTGACTATAAGAAACTTTGACAATATCGTCGTTGGCACTCGCTCGCACCCGAGCATTAAGATCGTCAGCCTCTCTCCCTATTCCACCTCCCTCTGATGTCGGTGGTGGAGATGACTGTGGATCCCCAGCCTACTCTTGAAAAGTCGTCAGCAGGAGTCACAGAGGAATGTAGGTGGTGGATATGGTAAGACAAGTCAGGCCCTAATCGCAGCAAGTCTCGGATCCTCTTCATATCGACAGTTGAGCTCAAAAGTCTCGGTCAACCACGCCTGAATGCTCCTACGATAGCAACGAAGTTTGACGGTCGATTTTGGCTTGTGTCGGAGAGATGTCTTCAGCTGATCCTTGAAGCGTCGTTTCGGGCCTCCGCCTAGTCTCTTTTCGCTGCTGATACGAAGGGGCCGAGTGGGAGGCAATATTGACATACATATTGAACATATAGAAACACTGTATGCGTATTTTAAAAGCTCCCAAGAAATCTTTGTAAATGACAACAATAATAATTATGAAGATGACTGGACCGAATATAGAAAATTATGACGATAACATCAGAGAGTATTTTTTCTGATAATTTATGACATGAAATGTTCCTGTTGCATTAGGTTGAGTCATAAACAATTTCCGGTTTGGGAAACCAACTGGACTGACAAAAACAGCATCCAAAATAATCATTTCTTAAATATCTCATAGCGGGTGATGAAGAATTGCTTATATAGAACAATGTCTAACGCAAATACAGTGTATTGACAAAGATAAATCAGCACAACAGCCCCAAAACGTTGAACTCCATGGAAGAAAATTAATCTAGTGGAATCGTAGCAGTATTATTCATTTATATTTTTTAAAACGCAAATAAATTATTAAATGCACATTTATACACCCAGTAGCTGCAACGTGTCCATAAAACTTTGGTCTGGAAGCCACCCGGGCTCGTCCGTTTGAAAAAATGGTGTTCTACGGGATTACAACGCAAGTTCACGTACAGCAAGATTAACTTAAGAAAATTTTGGAGCTCGTTTCGTCTATTCTATCATATACATTGCATTCGGAATGGTCATACACTAACCGATTATTACCTCTTACGAGCACTACATGTTTTTTTTTCTCTCGTAAAAACCAGATTTAATTGTTAGTCGAAAACTGCTGAATTTTATTCGAAGGTATCGAAGAGCTGCCTGATAAGTGGCAATAAGCCATTGCAATAATGCTAAATTTATAATCGAGTAAAATTTTATTGTACTTATATTTTTAAAAAGATAAAAAACGGAAATTATTTATGATGCAATATATAGTCATATCCATTCTTTGAAAATAGTTTCTTGGTGTCTATATTTCCGAAATGAGGTAATGTAACTCTTTCCATTATTTACACCTTTCGTACAACGGGCGAAACGTCGTGAATATGGCGATAAAGATGACAACGGCAATCCAAACAATGTCAATAGTGGAAATAGCTTCCGGGGTTTTTATCGTGCAATTTCGACCGGCCTACCTTCTAATTTTCCTCGGGTATCTGTCGCTTTCGGTAACATTCCAGGAATGGTAACTTTTGAATAATTCTGTTACCATTCCTATACATGTAATCTTCTATGGCCTTTACTGGTGTTTTCAGAACTCAGCTTAGTTCTTGTCTGCGATACTATTCCGCTCCCTTATTAACCTAGAAAATATTTCTGCATACAGGTTTTTCACCTAATATTCTACTTCAATTCTATAGTTCTAACGTCACTGCCTAAATTCTTTTTATTGTGTATTCATTCATTCATTTATTTTATTTTCTTATTTTAAAATTTTTTCCTCAATTGGAGTTTCACCTATCACACGCCTTTTGTCCGGTTCACAACCTCCCCGGTCTTTTGAATCGGTGTAGATATTTATGCCTTGTTTCTTGTTTAGGATTCGATTTTCGGTTCCTTCTAAAATCTGCTTCAACTCTAAAATCTATTTCTAACGTCTCCACCTAACATTTTATTTATTATATATTTACATGTTTTTCCTCAATATGATAAGATAGGTTCGCCTGTGGATAGGATCACACTTTCCCCCGGTTTTTTTGAATAGAAGTTTGTCCCTTGGTGTTGGGGTAGGATCCACCTAATTTGCATAGTGGAGTACCGACCATATAAATATGGTTGGTGCCGGGAAGACGGGGGGAAGGAATCAAGAGATTCAATCCAGAGACTCTGCCCAACTGCGACTAAGTCAACACATTCTCCAGGAATGGTCTTCCCAAGAATATACAAAAGACTATATGTAAATATTGTGTACACTTTCTTGTTTCAATACATTTTGTTCTAAGTACATTTTGTGTTGTATTATTATTCCATGCATTAGTCAAGTTTCAACACTTGGTTACTCTTTGGAATTGACCTACCGGTCTCTTCTAAAGCCTTTTCTTTCTCTTTCATTTCCGGTGGAACTTTGCATCTTGGTGGCATTATCAACTTGCTTGCAGTGTTGCCTCTTGCTCTGTAACCCTCTACCTCGAGTGCCTCTTGGTCCTTGTACAGAATGAACATTATTGTAAAAGAAATACAAGGCCAAAAAATACATTCAAAGTAGAGGGTTGCTGAATGAGATGTGTGATATAAATATAAGAGAAGGAAATAGAAAGTTCAAATTACATTGATGTGGTGTATAGATAACTATTAACCTTAGGCTTGAAGACGTCATGCTTATAGTGTTAAGTATCCACGTAGGAGCATTTTCCACAAATTAGCGAATCTTGGAAAGAAACTTCAGGAATAGAACGCCTTTATTACCAATTGTAGGTTGGTAATACTGGGGGTTACTACTGCTACTGCTACGACTGCTACTACTACTACTACTAATAATAATAAAAAAAATAGCGAGGAGAAAGAGGAAGGTAAAGATCAAGAAGACAAGAATGAAAAAAATATGCTAAAACAGGTGAAAGATGGATAAAGTTAAGGAAGAAGAAGGAAGAATGGGAATCGACATAGGCAAGGCTGCGTAGAGGAAACCTCCAAAGAGAAACTTAGACGCTTTTATAGACACCCCAAATAAGCCAATAAAAATCGACCTATAAAGACCATAAGAATTTTTTTAAAAAAAAGCAAGAACAGTATGTTTGATCACTTTGACTTGGTGTAATTAGCAAACTTCTCACGGTAGATCAATTACGAATGAATAGTGAGATCGATCCACACTGGATGCCCCATACGTTCAGCTTTGTACCACGTCTAAACTACTCTTAGTAAATCATCACATCTTCTTTCGATTTGGGAACATGGACTTTGTGTAATGTTTAGCAAGCTTGTCTCCCTGGATAAATTACGACTGAATAGTGAGTTTGATCCTCACTGGGTGCTCCACGCTTTCGGCCTCGAGTCACATCTAAGCTACGCTTAGAAAATCGCCATAAGAGTAGCAAGTAGGAAATTAGTATCAGAAAAAATACAAGAATATGCATGACGGGGTGGAGGTGATTGCTCAATGAGAACTGTGCAAACAATTGCATTTTCACTGTAAATAATAACAGTGCATGCATTGACTAGAATTTCTTGTCGATAATGAAAGGTGAAATCAACCGATCCAAACCACATAACTGGATTTGGTCATCGTAAATAAAGAGAAGAAGACATGATATATTATTTTTTTGTTCTCTCAGACCGAAGAGAAGTTCTGAAAGCAAATTAAAAGAAAAATAAGCATGCCAACTTTTCCATGAAGCTGGGGAAATCCTAAGGAAATAATATAATGGTCGTTTTGTGATCTCTGGGAGTAGCTCCGATGAATGGTTAGGGGAAATTAAAATCTGAGAATGAATTGTAACAATCCATACAACAACCAGTTGAAAGCACAAATGTTACTGAAAATAATGTTGTAGAATTGGGGAGATTTGCTGACATTTTATCCTCGATGTAACCAACAAGTTACTAATGGTGAGAAGTGTGAGTGAAGTGGGTGAATAATAATAAAAATTAAATCACTAAATAAAATTCCATCAATCAAGGAAATGCTGAAACAGAAACTGCAGTTAAAGATACGGAAAACGTTGTAGGTTCTATCGTCAAAATAAAATATTCCAAACGGAACTTGAGAAATTTTTGAGGGAAATTGGAAAAGCATCTATACATGTCAAAAAGCCAACATGTATTGACAAAGTGAAGAAATTTGGGGAGAAGATTTCGAGCAGCCTAAAGGAATATAACCTCAATGTAGAATGAATTCAACTTAAAGAAGAACTAATACTGGATAAACCTCTACAAGAGAGGGAAAATATAACCACGAATAATGTTAGGAAAGCTCTTACGAAATCCTCAAAATGTATATCCCTAGGAAATGACAGTTTTGGTTCTATTATTTAGCATCAATCCATAAAACCCTTGCACAAACTCTATCAAAGCTTATTAATAATCCCAATGAATTCGCAGAATGGATCACTGAAGGTATTACATATCTCCTGCCAAACCGGGTGAAACAGATGACCTGAAATGTTATATGCCGAAAGCATACCCAGGAATTAGCGAAGGAGATGAAATATAGCATACCCAAATGTAGGAGAAGGTAAGAAATGAGTACTACAGGCGTGTGCGTCTGGTACTGAATACCGTGCTGAATAAAAAAAAAAATACAATACAGTTTCAACATCCTTAACTGGACCATAGCTGACTTTAAGAAAATGGACGCCAAAACGAGAAAGCTTCTCACCTGCCATCACATGCATAATCCCAAAGCTGATGCTGATCCTCTGTATGTGCCCGGATCCAGAAGAGGCAGAGGATTAGTTCAACTAGATATGTCCGAGAAAACTACAGCAATTGGCCTTCAAAGATAGAAACTACAGAAGACTGGCTGACAATCTGTGTCAAAGAACAAGAAAGTAGTAAGCGACTTTTTTCAGCAATAAATGAAGCCAACAAATTCAAATTAGTGTTTCAAATGGCCGAAGAAATAAAGAAGTAAAGCACAATACACCGATGAAACTGCAAAACACTTAAAAAAGAAAGCAAAGGCAAATGCGATCGACCAGATACAAAAACGATGGTAAGATAAACCGCTTCATAGTCAATACTCTACCCGTACCAAACAAGCTGACATAGACCAACTCTGTTTCCATCAATGGCTACGTAGTACAGGATTGAAATCTGAAACCGAAGGTTTAATTTTTGCAGCACAGGACCAATGCTTGCTAATTAGAAATTCTCAACGACACATACTGAAAAATTGTTAGCCCAAAATGCAGATTCTCTAATAAATATCCATAAGCAATTGACCATCTTGTATCAGTTTCCTCAGAATAGACACCCACTGAATATAAAACCCGGCATGACGGAGTGGACTAATATCTGCACTGGAAAATCTGCAACGTTTACGTGAAGGAAACTGCAAGAAATTGGCATGAACACCACCCAAACATGATTACGGAGATAGGACCTGTTACAATTTTATGGGACTTCATAATACATAGACAAATCAATCAACACTAAAAGTCCAGACAGACATTAACATTGAATTTAATTTTTTGCAGATTAATGTTGGCTGGAAAGCATGGAGCTGGAAAGGAGTTCCACAAGTAATAAGTGCGAGAAAAGAAACTTATCATAAAACTTACGGTTACATCTACCCAGCTCTACAGAAAATTGATGAGATCTCGATGCAAACCTAGTACTGCGCTTAAATTCATAAAGTCTAGGTAACATAGCGAAGAGCTCAGACGAACAATTATTATGGAACTATTTTTTTAAAAAAGACACAGAGAGGCAACCTTACGTCGGTGGGAAAGTGATTGAAGCTGAGCTGTCAATAATAACTTCTTTGGATCTTATGAAGAAGCTTAAGGTAAATAGCAGGGGCTCCGAACCATATGTGGCAGCAATATTCTAAGCAAGGACAAATGGTATGCAGTACTTGCTGTAGCTTGATTTCCAGAGAAACTCCTCAAATACTTTTTGTGTGAAAGCTCTGTCCAAGAAGGAAGAATAGCAAATACATTGCCGAAGCAACGGCAAAGATAGTCGAATAATAATTGCTAGGTAATGGAATCTAGAAAATAAATATAATAAGAAGAAAAATGGTGAAACAATAAATATTACCTGAACGGAAAGCGGTAAAAACAGTTGTAGAAAAGAGAGAAATTGACGAAACAAACAACAAGAAAAAACAAAAAAAAAACAAATACCCAACCGTCTCCCCAACCCCAGCTAAACAGAGCGTAGACAACCAATAACAGGAACATTATTAGACGCGCTAAAATAGAGTCGTAACAACAACAATCTTCCAGCGCGGTTGCAATGTTATGCTTAATAGGATGAAAGAAAATATACGCTTTGCATTCATGGCATCCTATTTCGAGCTGAAACGGCCCGAGGAACACGTGTTCTTCTCCCGCCTTAATGATGCGTCTGGCTTGCCACACTGGCGACGTCACTTCCGGCAGGCATCACATATTCGTCGCTATCTTCTAAGAATACCAACTATGACATTATTGAGACAGAAACAGGAGAGAAT